>CM040972.1:15825484-15839244 GCA_022985045.1 Macadamia tetraphylla | reverse complement strand
GAAGCAATATCCTAGATTATTGGATTTTCCAAGTATGTTAAATTTTAGGACAAAATTCTTATAAAATGAAGTGTTACACCCATGCCCTAATCTGTCAAATTTGACTGTTGTATGGGCCTCGGATCGGAGATCGGAATGCGACGGGTTTTGGCTCTGGCTATGCATTGGCAAAGGGGGGAAAATGCCCCCCGTGTTCATGCATTTCATGCCTATCTAATTGGAGGATTCATACCTTGATCCGACCGAAAGTGACGACTCCCCACTTGAATTTTGGAATGTATCATAATTTTTGAGAACACTTGGGCATGACCGATGTCACACCCGTTCCCCGAGCCGCTGATCGGGTTAACAGGTTCCCAAACTGCGGGGATCATCGAATCTTGTTCCACCGGCATACACACAACTAATATAAACTCATGGATCGCGAAGACTAAGTTTTACATGAACAATCCCATAATACTTGATCCCGGTGTGATACAATAATTATATACATGGGGGCCCCGAAGGCATGATATTTACAAAAAAAAATAAAATTCAAATATCAAGTACATAGGAATCCACCAAAACAATCAGTACACCGGCTCGGTATCAGGCTAACTTTTCGGCATCAAGGTTGAGCCAGCTCGGCATCACATAGTGAGCTCAGCTCGGCCTCAAAGTGGAGCTCGGCCGGCCTAAAAGGGGGGCTCATTTCGGCCTCGAAATTCTTGTCCGCCCGCTCCCCGAAGCGGTCGATGTCGTGTTCTAACTCCTCGAGGTCCACGGTCTTCTTGAAACTTGGTAGGGGACCCACCCGTCTCTCGGATGTATGACCTACAAAATCATCTAAAAGGGGTGTACCGTGGGATGAGCTCACTAGCTCGATGGTGGTAAGATGGACCCCCCGGGGCCCACACAACACATCATATCACTACATGCCATGCCATTTTTAAAACACATCCACCTCAACAACATTACTAAGTCCTTGGTTTTTTGTGCTACTACAACCATAGTGCGTATACTCCGTGCAGGGGAACTCCTCATGATACACCCATAGGGGTCGGAAGGCCCCCCGTGAGTACTCGGAAAAGTAAAGACAATGCCGTCCATCGGCTCTCAGAAAAAGTAAATGACTAAAAATAAAGGGCTTTTACTCGACAATTTAAAAGCGATCGATTGGCCCTCTTGAATGTACCACGGGGTTGCTTTTTTCCTACATGACCGTCGGGGCATTATCTAACCCCTTTACCCGACACCCCCACCCTTTTCTTCCCTCAAATGATAACCCAACACCTTAACCCTTGTTGGGAAGGGTTAATAGGATGGTGAAAATCCTAATACCCCATGCTCTTTTGACAATAAATCGATTGCATAGTGTCGTGTCCCATTCCACGGGCCACCAATGCCTTTTGTTTTTAAGCCGACTTCCATCTAGTCTATCAATGCATCATGCACCATGATGTCCACATTCAACATATAAACATCTCATTCAATTGGCATTTAGAAAGTAAACATAGCACCTTTTACTGTGAGGAATGACTAATCTACGGGATATTCATGATGGCATGACTAGACTAGATATAATTAAATAAATGCCAAACAATGCTTTGAAATAAGGAATCCTCTCCCCACTTACAGTATACAAGGATTCCCGATCGGGAGACCCGGTTTTGAATCGGGTAGGTTTTGGTGAACCTAACATAATTGGCGGGGTTAGTACTTCACCATTTAGGATCAAAATTAACGAGATCAATGACAAAATCATGTTTAACGTAAAAAGAAGGTCCCCCGCCCGATTTGGGTTCAATGGGACATAAGGATCACCGGGCCACACGGGTGGAGGGGGGCCCAGGGGGGCAGCCCCGGTCCTACCCACAGTTTGGCCCAAGGGTGGGGCCCAGGTTGGGCCCCCCGGTTCCACCGGGGGGGAAGGCCCGCCCTCTCGGTGGCTGCCCCGTGGTGGGGCCATCCACCCACGGTCTTGGCGGAAAAGAACCTTTTTTTTTCCCCCCTTTCCCCCATTCTTTGGGGATTCAAATGGGGTTTTAACCCATTCCTCACACCTTCAAGGTCTTATAGGATGGTTCTAACCTAGATCTAGGTTAGATTCAAGGGGTGGGAAAACCCTCTTACCTTCTTTGCTCAAGAACAACCTCAAACCCTCCAAATCACTTCAAACCCACAATGTTTCTTCCACCTTGTCAATACCTCTTCAAATCCTTCAAGATCAACACATAAATCATCTATTAAACCTTAGATTCATTATTTCAAAGGGATTTACAAGATCTCAAGAAACCATACTCAAATCAAGGGTTTAAAGCTTGGGTATGGTGAATGTTCACAAAATCAACTTTACTTACCTTTAGCTTGTAGATCTAGAGTTGAAGATCACTCTTAGGTGCGGAATGGGAAGATCGAGCTTGGCCTGCTGAAATCCCTCTTTTCTTCCTCTTCCTTCTCTTCCTTTCTTCTTCCCTTTCTTTTCTCTCTCCTCTTTACTATCCTCACCAGCGTCGGGTGTCATAAATAGAAATAAAAGAAAATCATAAAGCTATATATAAAATTCCTAAATAAGTGAATAGTGCACATGGATGGGTCACTCGGTGGGTGGGTGCCCCCACTTCCATACGAGGCCAAAACTTAGGATTTTGATAGGGTTGGACCTCGACACAAACCCCCACCCAACATCTGATGTAGCATCGTATATACCTTAAAATCGGATATAATACCCTTTATCCATTACATGGCCTTATGGTAGGTGTATGTACGGCTTGGGCACTCCGTCTCTTACAGCGGCTCGGACTTGTCGGCCAGCGGTGTTAAGTCACCCTTGCCATCATAGTCCATAGGAACCGCTCTAACTTCTCTGGTTGGTTCTGCTGCGTTAAATTGGGTCAACGCGAAATCGGCCCGGGTTTAAAAGTAGGGTATTACATTCCCATACGAAAAATTTTGTCCTCGAAATTGCGTACTGGTTGAACAAAAGATGAGGTATTTGGGCCCATTTCATCCTCTACCTCCCAAGATGCTTCTTTAAAGAATGATCCGCCCATCCCCTTTTCATAGGAAATGGAGGCGGTTCGAAGGTTTTCACCTTCGGTCCAAAATTTCAATTTGGGATTCGTATAGATCATATCGACTTCTAGGTACTTTGGTTCCCGGGTAGTACATGAGATGGATCATGCGTATCTCTTGACATGGATACATGGAATACATTGTGAACATCCCCAAGTGGCGGTGGCGAGCAAGCATGTAGCTCTTGAGCCAACCGGGATAAGATCTCAAATGGTCCGATGTATCTTGGGCTCAACTTCCCCTTTCTGTGAAACCTTTGCAACCCTTTAGTAGGAGAGATCTTGAGAAATACTTTTTCTCCTGGCTGAAATTCAATATCTTTTTTGTGGGTGTCTGCATAGCTCTTTTGTCGGGACTGAGCTGCTTTAATCCATTCTTTAATAACGTCGACTTTGTCACAAGTCATTTGTATCATCTCAGGTCCTAACATTTGACGTTCACCTACCTCATCCCAATACAAAGGAGTTCTGCACTTCAGCCATATAATGCCTCATCGGAGCCATCTCAATTGTAGCTTGGTAACTATTGTTATATGCAAACTCCATAAGAGGTATATATTCTTCCCAACTGCCACTCATCTCCATTGTACATGCCCTAAGCATGTCTTCTAATATCTGTATGGTTAGCTCCGTGACCATCCGTAGGGTGGGTGGCCGTACTCAAATTCATTGTGATCCCAAGGCCTTTTTTAAGCTTTCAAAATCTGGAAGTGAACCTTAGGTCCCTATCAAACAATGCTTCTTGGCACTCCATGTAAGTGCACTATATTGTCCATGTAAAGTTGTGCTAGTTTGGCCATGGAAAACTTGGTCTTGATGGGAATGAAATGGCGGTCTTGGTAACCGATCCACGATTACCCATATCGCATCCATTCCCTTAGGTGTACTTGGTAGTCCGATGGCGAAGTCCATTGTAATCCTTTCCCACTTCCATTACGAGTTTTGGGAGTGGCTGAAAATACCATAAGGTCGATGCCTCTCGATTTTTACTTTACGGCGGGTAAGACAAGTCATACATACAAAGCTATGGTGACTTTCATGTTTAGCCACCGTAACTTTGTTTGAGGTCTTTGTACATCTTGGTACTTCCTGGGTGAAGTGAGTACTCGGAGCTATGTGCTTCTCGCACTATCTTGTCTTGTATATCCTAATCATCGGGTACACACAATCTGTCTCGAAACATCAATGCCCCATCACTGGCTAAAGTAAAATCTGGGTCGTTCATTGTTTGATCTTGAACCTTAACTCTGATCCGCTGCAATTCAGGATCCAAAGGTTGCTTCATTATCACCTCTTGCCTCATCGCGGATGCACATAGAGCCATCAAGGATCTGTCAACCAATTAAGGTTTTCGATTGAGGTTCAAGCTCTAAGGGTTTCCCCTTCATATAAGAGGTTTCATCCATTAGCATCGCCTCTTGCACAGTGGTGGGCTGTTGCTAAGTATAGAGTGACACGATCTGTGTCTTCCGACTCAATGCATCTGCCACTACATTAGCCTTGCCCGGGGTGATCTTGAATGTCGTAGTCATAATCCTTCATGAGCTCAAGCCATCTCCTCTGTCTCATGTTCAAATCCTACAGGTGCGAAGTACTTGAGCTTTGTGATCCTTTATATCTCACACTTCTCCCCATACAAATAATGTGCTTGGATCTTAAGAGGCGAAAATAAGCGAGACTAGTTCCAAGTCATGAGTGGGGTAATTCTTCTCATACTCCTTTAATTGTCGGGATGCATCGCTATTACCTTACCACGTTGCATGAGAACACAACCCAAACCGACTTTGGAAGCATCGGTATGTATCATTCCACACATGCCTTGAGGAATAGTCGAGCCTGAGGCGTCACCAACTTTTCTTTCAATTCTGGAAGCTCTTCTCACATTCCTCGCTTGATCAATTTCACACCTTTTTAGTCAACTTGGTCATTGGTGCTGAGATCCGAGCAAAATTCTCGATGAAGCGCGGTAATATCAATGAAACCAAGAAGCTTCTAATTTGATAACATTC
The DNA here is from genome assembly GCA_022985045.1 of Macadamia tetraphylla. Classification (NCBI taxonomy): domain Eukaryota; kingdom Viridiplantae; phylum Streptophyta; class Magnoliopsida; order Proteales; family Proteaceae; genus Macadamia; species Macadamia tetraphylla. Next base: position 15,834,182 of record CM040972.1, on the reverse strand, counting down.
TTGGGGCTTTCCCATTCCACTACTACTTTCACCTTAGCGGGATCTACTTGATTCGGCTTTGACACTCGTGCCCCGAGGAATCCAACTTGTTCAAGCGAATTCACACTTCTTGTCTTGGCAAACAACTGTTGATCTCTCAACCTCTGTAACACCATTCTCAAGTGTTGAGTGTGCTCCTCTTGGTCTTGGAGTAGATCAAGATATAATCAATAAAAAAAATAACCCATTTATCGAGCACATCACGAAATACTCGATTCATTAGATCCATGAATCTTTGTCGGTTGCATTGGTTAACCAAGGATAACACTAGGAACTCATAGTGATCATATCGAGTCCTAAATGCTGTTTTGGGTATATCACTTGCTCTTTATCTTGAGCTGATAATAGCGGACGAAGGTCTATCTTTGAAAATACTCGGCTCCAGCAACTAATCAAATAAATCATCAATGCGTGGCAATGGATCGGTTCTTAATGGTTAACTTATTTAACTCCGTGTCGATGCACATATGCAAGCGCCATCTTTCTTCTTGACAAACAACACTAGGGCACCCCAAGGTGAAACACTTGGGCGAATAAACCCTTTTCAATAGTTCACTGAGCTGCATGCAATTCCTTCAATTTAGTGGTGCCATCACTATGGAGCCTTGAATCTGGAGCTGCTCCGAGTCAAATCTATGGTAAAACTCCCAAATCTCTATCGGTGGTAAATGCATCGGATCATCAGGAAAGCGTCGGAAACTCTTTAACCACCTTTACCTCTTCTAGAGGGGTAATCCTTCATCAACATTGAGTACCGATGCTAAGCAACCTGACATCCACTTTCTAGCAACTTTACGCTTGAAGGGGGAGACAAGAGACCTTCCTCACCCTTTTCATTGTATCTGCTCGGTATACCAATTCTTTCCCTTCGTCATCTGTCACCCTAATCAGCTTTTCATCACAGATCACATTAGCTCGATGAGCCGACAACCAATCCATACCCAATATAACATCAAAATTCTGCATATTGAACTCAATGAGTTGTGCATCAAAGTTCTTCCCACTAATTTCCACCGGGCACGACCCATATACTTCCTTCAACTGTGTAACCTTACCAGTAGGCATACTAACAATCATTCCGCGATCTAGGATCCTGGGTGACATCCCAAGTTTCTCTACAAATCTCTTAGATATGAATTAATGAGTAGCTCCTGAATCGAATAAAACATAGGCTGGTATGCCTGATATGGGTAGGATACCTAGTATAACAATGCATATAATTTCAGCAGGTCATCAATATTAATCATAATGAATTTCTTAATTTAAAATGTACTACTACTATACATCTTGGCCTCGACTTCCTCGGTGATAGAGCATACATCCTTCCTGCGGTTGATTCCCTCGAGGTTGGGGAGGTCGGTGTCGAGAGGCTGTTGGAGGGCAAGGTTGATGCGGCACGCAGGTCTTTGCATAATGCCCATATGAATGGCGGTTGAACAGCGAATCGAGATGTCGGAGCGGGCGGGGCCCCTCCCTTGACCGTTGCGGATGGAGGTCGAGGTGGCCTTGGGCTGTAGGTGCCACACTAGTTTTTGGGGCGAATAGAGGTGGAACCCGAACCACCAAGCTGGTCTAGGAGGTAGCGGATGGCCTATAGGGCTGCCTATACATGGGCCCCGAGCTGTATGATCCAGCGGTATGCCTTAGAGGAATTTCCCATATCCGGGAAGGGATTTGTTCTCTTCCACAGTCCAGGGGTGAGGGACTGTTCACCCTTTTGCTTATCCTCCATGGTCTTGGCCTTCTCCACAATCTAGCCATATTCAGTCAAATCCAATACCTCAAGTACAGACCCAATAGATGCTTTTAGGCCTTTTAGGAACCTTGCTGCCTTCTCTTCAGCTGTCCTCATATGCCTTGGGGCAAAATCGAACAAACTCTCGAATTGTTGTTGGTACTCAAGGACAATCTTACCTCCTTGAGTTAAGGCCATGAACTCAGTCTCCTTGCGGTCTCTGAAGCTGCGAGGATAATGGTTGTCCAAGAACAACTCCTTGAACTGCTCCCAAGTGGGTTCTGGATGGGCAGCCAACAATATGGGCTTGGAGGCTTGCCACCAAGAATTTGCCTCTTTCTTGAGTTGCAACACAGCACAAATGAGTTTCTGTGCATCCGTGCACTCAAGCACCTCAAATATCTTCTCTAGTTCTTGGATCTATTGGTCCGATTCCAGAGGATCACTCCCCACCTTAGAGAATACAGGTGGTAAGTTCCTCTTGAATGACTCCACTACCTTTGACGTATTACTCGTCACCGGGAAGTTAGGAGCATAAGCGGGATAGTAGGAGTATGGAGGAGGCATCCCATCTTGAGGAACACCGAATGGTGGGATTGGAGTGTACCTCCACTTGTGGTCCGTTCCCGACCCTCGTGGGTCTGTGGAGTGAGTACCGGGAGGTTGACCGGTTGAGAAAAGTCAACTGTTGCTAGATAGCAGGTCATAAATGCTTGTTGTTTTTGAAGCATTTGTTCTTTGAAAACTGTTATATTGTTGAATTATAGTGTAACATCTCGGTGTGAAAACCCGGTGGGGGGTTAGGAGTGTAGTCATAGGTGGGTCCCCAGGGCCCCACCTGACCAAGGGTCTCTGGAGGTAGTGGAGGTGAGGTTTACCCCAGGCGGGACCCCACAGGATTTTATGGTCGACCGACGGACGAGGACCCCAGGTACCTCGGGCATTACTACGGATCTAATCGTACCATTGTATCCTGTACACGGAACATATCACACCATATTGGTTAAACCTTTGGAGAATTGATTTGACACACAATTATATGCCATCACATAAGGTATTGTAGTGTATGATAGTCCACAATAAATCGTAACTTATTTTCCCAAAGATCGGGGCCAATGCCCCAGCAGTGCGTCAATGGTCCCCTTGACCATAACACATTAATATAGGAATAATATCAATATTGAGAATCAATGTAATCATGCTAAGAGGAGAGAAGGAAAAAAATCTTCAAAATTTCCCAATTTTCACAACGATTGGCTGCACCGTGGTAAGAGCCCACGGTCTAGCCCGGTCCTAGTGCCTCAAACGGCAGGTGGCCCCCGGCGAGTAGGGGCCCGTCGGTCAGACCCGCCGGTCTGCCCGTGTAAAATCCGAGCAGGGCCCTCTGAGACCACTGTTACATCTTGTCTCTTTCCCAACTCCTTTCTCTTTCTTCCTCTCTTCCTTGGGCGATCTTGGAGGTCTCCTCGGCGCTTCTACTCGCGAGTCTACTCATCAACTCGGCGCTTTTGAGAAGGTTTAACTCTCCCTTTTCCTCAAGTAAGTTCTTCTTCTCTTTTCTCAGAATTTCCCTTTTTGGGTAAAATGCATGTGTAGGCATCACTTTAGGTTGTCTTTCCATATTTTTCTCCATAGAATAGCATTTCCATTTGATTGTGATGCTTCTACTATGGTCGTTTGTAGTTTATTAGGATTTTATCCCTTCATTTGGAGAAAACCCCAAATCGTGCCCTAGGTTTCCACATTTGGGGATTTCTTCAATTCTCACTCCTTTTCTCCAATTGATAACTCCTTTGTGATGCATTTCATTTGATTTGTGCTAGATATGCTTTAGATTTCATGAATTATCCATTATTCTTGGAATCCCCATGTATTTCCATGAAAATCCCTCTTTTTATATTGGTTTCCTTGATTTTCATCCTATACTTGTATTTATGGAACTCCCTAGTCTATTTGGGGACATTTTTGTACTTACATAATCCCGCTACCATGGCATTTCGTTCTAGACCTAGGGTTTCAAGCTTTTACTCCATTGTGAATGAGTTTGTGCATTGCAATTGAATCCTCTCATGTTAATATGCTCTTTGCTGTCATTTTACTGTTTTAGCATGTTTTCCCCTCTTTGTCACCTACCGTGCATCATATCCATTAGCTCCCTATCATTTTTAGCTCGTCGCGGCTTTTATTTTTGTGAGAATTTGGGTTTCGGGTTTCCCTTCTTTTTCTGTTGTCATTTTCCTTTTCTTTACTTACCCCACCTTCTTTTCTTCTTTGCCAGGATGTCATCTACGCTTGGCAAGACCATCTTCCTCTGGCGTCTGACGTAAGACCACCGCTACTAAGCGGAAGAGTCGGAGACCAGCTCTTCACCCCTCGCCGGGAGACCCAGGACACCCGGTGCGACCCTACCGACTATGATGAGGAGCACTTCCTTAGTGCGAGGCAGCAGCCAACTGGCCTATTTTCACGAAGAGTCGGTGATGATGGAAAGACCGTGGTAGTTGGCGACTTCCACAAGGCTCGGCTTTAGGAGAGGTTCTGGCCTTTGGGTGGGATTCTATCCTTCCGTGACCGACCATGCTACGAGCAGCTAGTCCGCCGGTTCTCTGTAACTTGGAGGTGTCTTATCCATACGGGGAGTTCACCATTAGCAGCTTGGTGAAGGGGTAGACATCGGTGACGGTGGGTACCTTGGACAGCATCCACAGGTATATCGTGGCTGGACACCGATACTCTGATCCTCGAGGTAAGCCTCTAGGACCGTTCATGAGCTTGGCGGCCGGAATCCATCTATGAGACCATCTGTGGCGTAGTAACGCTTTGGAGTCAGGACATCCTTCTACCGAGGTTCATCTGTTTGCGGTTGGTCGTTCAACTGCTCCCGAGAGGTCCGGAACAGTGGGTTTCATGGTGGCTTTCATTGCGTTACGTATTTACGGCTGCGAGATGGAGGTGTCGAGCACTTGTGCCTCCCCTACATCATTCTCCGGACGATGGAGCACCACACTTCCCACCCTGAGGATGGAGGATTCCCCTATGGCAGGATCCTCACCGGGATCTTCGAGTTCTTCGGGGTGGACTTGGCGGCGAGGAGAAGACTCGGCTGATAGGTTCGATCGGAGTAACCTCCTGAGGATGGGTCTCCACACCCTCATGGATTCACCCTCGAGATCAGGAGCTCAGAGAGGTAGGGGTAGGAGGGCTGCCCCTATGGAGGATGTCCTCATGGAGGAGGAGTCCAGCGAGGAGGATGAGGACTACGCTCCTTAGGATGAGGGGGATGATCTGGTGGGTGATGGCATCCACGAGGCGCCTCGGGAGTCGAGAGGTCTGGTCCGGTTCTTCAGGCTGCGGCCTCACCACATAGAGCCCCACCACAGGAGTGGTGCCTCGACTTCAAGGGCATGATGTCCTCCATACGGGCCTTGCGGGATGGCCAAGTTCAGCTCTTGAGGCGGCTGGGCGAGAGTGCCTCGGGGAGGAGCGCATCACGGAGGCGGGCCACCTTGGAGGATTCCTTCCTCGGTGGGTCGGGACTTGGACACCACGGCGCTATCTCGCAGATTTTGGTGGCCGGAGGAGATGCAATTTGGTGAGCGCAGGTTTGACTATTACGATCACGCCTCGACGTCAACTCTAGGCCTCCGACGAACGTGGTGATCATCGATGATGAGGACGATGACCTGTGAGGGCTTGGCTCACCCACACCAGCTGTTTATCTGTTTTCCCTTTTGTAGACCTTGTATATTTCATTGCTTATCATTCCTTGTATTTGCGCTGTAACTGGATTCATTTATGGAATAATATATTTTTGGATAGTGAATTTTTGTGGTGAATTCAGATGTGGAATACTTGTGTAGTTTAGTTGTGGTGTATTTTGCTATTTGTGATCTTTGTTATATCATGTTATCTGTTATTTATTAAGTGTTTGTGTAAAATTTTTGGAAATCCCATTTTACGCCGTTATGCTGCCAAAATTTCATCAAACTAGTACTCTATAGGTTATATCACCAACTTAATTACCTTTTATCTATACTCACGCATGCGAGAATGCAACATATAATGCAACCCTTTTAATATTCCATTCTTTGGCTTTTACTCTTTAAAGCTTTTATATTAACCCAATCCCATTTCCTATTATAGAGTCTCGGAGTTCTAATGGTATCTTTGTGAGTGGAGCGAGCATCACGCTCTGATACCACCGTTTGTCACACCGTTCTCCAGAACCGGGCGGTGACGGGTTAACACCGGTTAACCCAAACTGCCGAGATCATCGAATCTTGTATTCCACCACATACACAACTAATATAAACTCATCGGATCGGCGGAAGACTAAGTTTTACATGAACAATCCCATAATACTTGATACGAATTGTGATACAATAATTATATACATGTGGGCGAAGGCATGATATTTACACAATAAAATAAAATTCAAATATCAAGTACATAAGAATCCACCAAAACAATCAGTACCTGCTCGGCTCGATATCAAGGCTAGAGCTCAGCTTTCGGCATCAAGGGTTAAGCCCAGCTCGGCATCACATAGTAGAGCTCAGCTCGGCCTCAGAAGTGGAGCTCAGCACGGCCTCAAAGGTGGAGCTCAGCTCGGCCTCAGAATTGCTATCCAGCACGCTCTCCCTGAGCGATCGGTCGTGTTCTAACTCCTCGAGGGTCCACAGGTCCTCTTGAAACTTCTGTGGGACCGACCCCGTGCTCCTCAGATGTATGACCTACAAAATCATCTAAAAATGGGTGTACACGTGGGATGAGCTCACTAGCTCAGTAAGTGGTAAGATGGACCACATAGCAGTCCACACATCACAACACATCATATGCACTACATGCCATGCTATACATTTTAAATCACATCCACCTAAGCAACATTACTAAGTCCTTGGTTTCTTTTTGGTGCTACTACAACCACGGTGCACGTATACTCCAGTGCAGACGCGAACTCCCTCCCGATCGCCCATAGGGCTGTCGGAGAAAGGCCACCGTGAGTACTCGAAAAAGTAAAGACAATGCCGTCCACCGGCTCTCAGAAATGTAAATGACTAAAATAAAGGTCTGACTCCAGCAATTTAAAAGCGATCGATTGGCCCTCTTGAATGTAAGACCGGGGTTGCCATTGTCCTACATGACCCGTCACCCAAACCACTTGCTTCCCCAAATGATAACCCAACACCTTAACCCTGTTGGGAAGGGTAGTAACAGGATGGTGAAAATCCTAATACCGCATGCTCCTATATGACAATAGTATGATTGCATAGTGCCTCGTGTCCCATTCCACGGCCACCAATGCACTCATTTCCAAGCCGACTACGGAATCTAGTCTATCAATGCATCATGCACCATGATGTCCACATTCAACATATAAACATCTCATTCAATTGGCATTTAGAAAGTAAACATAGCACTTATGCATCACACTGTGAGGAATGACTAATCCACATAGCATATTCATGATGGCATGACTAGACTAGATATAATTAAATGAATGCCAAACAATGCCTTGAAACAAGGCCAAACGTCCTCTCCCCACTTACTTGTAGTATACAAGGATTCCCGTTCGGTACGGGAGAGATCCGGTGCGAATCGGGTAGGATTTGGTGAACCTAACATAATTGAGCGGGGTTAGTACTTCAGCATTTTAGGATCAAAATTAATGAGATCCAACAACAAAATCATGTTTAGAACGTCAAAAGAAGGTCACACGTCCGATTTGGGTTCAATCGGACATAAGGATCACCTTCGGGGCCACACGGGTGGGTCAGACAGGTGGGCTGTCTGGCCCACCGGTCCTACCCACCGGTTTGGATCGGCGGGTAGGGGCCCACCAGTTGGGCCCGCCGGTTCCACCCACCGGTTGGGCCAGAAGGCCCCTGCCCTCTTAGGTGGGTGCCCACAGGCGGGTAGGGGCCCACCGGTGCCGCCCACCGGTGCCACCCACCGGTCTTGGCGGAAAAGACACTGTTTCTTCCCCACTTCCTCCATTCTTTGGGGATTCAAATGGGGCTTTTCCCAACCCATTCCTCACACCTTCAAGGTCTTATAGGATGGTTCTAACCTAGATCTAGGTTAGATTCAAGGGATGGGAAACCATCTTACCTTCTTTGCTCAAGAACAACCTCAAACCCTCCAAATCACTTCAAACCCACAATGCTTCTTCCACCTTGTCAATAACTCTTCAAATCCTTCAAGATCAACACATAAATCATCTATTAAACCTTAGATTCATCATTTCAAAGGGGATTTACAAGATCTCAAGAAACCATACTCGAATCAAGGGTTAAAAGCTTGGGTATGGTGAATGTTCACAAAATCCAACTTTGCTTACCTCTAACTGTAGATCTAGAGTTGAAGATCACTCTTCCGGCGCCGGAATGGGAAGATCGAGCTTCGGCGCCGTTGAAATCCCTCTTTTCTTCCTCTTCCTTCTCTTCCTTTCTTCTTCCCTTTCTTTTCTCTCTCCTCTTTACTATCCTCACCAACGTACGGGTGTCATAAATGGAAAGAAAAGAAAATCATAAAGCTATATATATAATTCCTAAATAAGTGAATAGTGCACATGGATGGGTCACTCAGGTGGGTGGGTGCACCCACATCCATACGAGGCCAAAACTTAGGATTTTGCGGGTTCGGGCCTCAGCACGAACCCCACCCTAACATCTGATGTAGCATCGTATATACCTTAAAATACGAGATATAATACCCTTTATCCGTACATGGCCTTATGGTAGGTGCATGTACGGCTTGGGCACTCCCATCTCTTCAGCCTTGGCTCGGACTTGTCGGGCCAGCTGGTGTTAAGGTCACCCTTGCCATCATAGTCCATAAGGGAACCGCTCTAATTTCCTCTGGTTCGGTTCCTGCAGTTAAACCAGGTCAACGAAATCGGACCGGGTTTAAAAAGTAGGTATT
>CM040972.1:15793242-15825384 GCA_022985045.1 Macadamia tetraphylla | reverse complement strand
GAAACATCCTATGCTAACTGAACCATGTTCGGATGGCCATAATAAATAAAAAAAAAGCATTAAAGAGCAAAAACAATACGATAAATAAAAAAAAGAGAGAACAAAAAAATAGGAATAAAATATGATCAAAATAATAAATGAAATGTAAAGACTTACCGGGAACCCGTATAGATTCTGAGATGTGATTTAATTTGTTGTAAAGTGCGCCTGAATACCGTCGTAAGCCCTCATCCCTGTGAGAAGGACTGCTGCAACTCTCGAGTTGGACCTCTCCCAGAGTCTTCCTCTTCCTCCTTTTAGTCATATTTTTAGAAACTACAAAAGCCCTAGAAATTTTCCAAAATTACAAAAGCCCAGGAACTTTCCTAAATTGTAAGAAAACCCAGAAAGTTTTTCAATTTGCACAAAAGCCCATAAGAATATCAAATTCCAAATAATTCCTCCTTCAAGAACAAGATGATCTTCAAGAACTTCAAGAACAAGGTGAAAAACTCTAGAAAGAGGAAGAAAAATTCCAAGAAAAACTAGAAAGTTCTAGGAACTCACTTCACTCAGAAAAGCTAAAATGAAAAATGAATAGGGGAGAGGGCCCATTTTATTAAAAAAACAATTATTATTATTATTTTGGAATTCCAATTCAGAAGTCCAAATTCAATTCAAAGAAGAACCAAAGAATTAAAAGATTCCAAATCAAGCATCAAAATTCAAACCAAATCAATGAACGAAATTCCAAATCAAAAGCAAGAATTAAAAGTCTCCAAATCAAGCGTCAAAATTCAAACCAAATCAATGAACAAAATTCCAAATCAAAATCAAGAATTAAAAGATACTAAATCAAGCATCAAAATTCAAAATTCAAATAAAAAATCCAAATCAATTGTTATTGTCTTTTCAGAATTGGAAAGAACAGCAATTTCTTTCATGTAATTGACAAGGCTAGATAGCCCAGCCCGGTTCAAAAGTACCAGCCTGAAAAACCAGATAACCTAGCCCAGTTCGAAAAAACCCATCTGGAAGACCATATGGTCCAGATTGGTTCGAAAGAACCAACCTAGAGACAAAAATTCCCTGAACTGGCACATGTGAAGCCCAGCTAAGGAAAATCAAATAATCAAGTGTTTTACCTGCTACAGGATTGGAAAAGAAGTGAATTCCTCTCTTATAACTTTCGGTCCTAGATAGTCCAGATTGGGTCAAAGGACTCAGGCTGGAGACCAAAATTCCCTATACTGGCACATGTGAGGCCCAGCTAAGGAAAATCAAAGATCAAAGTACTAACCTTTTTTGCAGGATTGGAAGACCAGCGAATTCCTTTCCACAATTGGTAGCCCCAGGTAAGTCCTCAACTTCAAAGTAGTTAGGAGATATTAGCTGTTGCATTTTTCAACTCCGTCATAACTGAGCAAGTTGACGGCAGTACATGCTCTGGGTGAAAAAATGTGGTTGTTCTTTTCTTTGGCCTTCCGCCATTGGCATAGGCCTCGGCCAAAGAGGGGCATTCTGTAGACACCCAATTTTGTCATTCTCCCCTCGCTATGATGAAATATAGATCTCGAATGTGACTTTTGGCTTCCGACCAACAGAAATGCTGATGGAATCCTAGAAACCCTCGTGCAGGAGAGAAGGGGGTCTAATTTTGGCTTTTTACGTATGAAGGAATCTAGTCAAGATGACCATCCAGATGGATAGTACTCAAAAATATGATTCCGATGATATATGGTATGCTAAAATCGGATTGTCGGATTGCCCCAATCTTCACGGAAAATCACATTCTTTTCACATGCATATCGAGCACACGAACTAGCTAGCCACCGCTAGCTAAGCCCGAACCATCTAGCCCACCAACGACCACCCGATAAAGCGACAAGCCGGCCATAGCAACCAGCTAGCCTAGCCAAGCCAGCCACCCAGCCTGGCCTGCATGCCCTGCCACATGTTGTGCACCCCGACCGCAAAGCCTACGCATCCCCACCACACAGCCTACCCCCGTTGCATAGCCTGTGCACCCTTGCCACATAGCCTGCATGCCCCCTCAACATGGCTTGCAAGGCCTTGCCGCACGCTGTATGTTCCCCTACTGCATGGCTGTGCACAGCTTGCCTATACTGTACGCATGTTGCCCGCACACCTATGCCAGCCTAACCCGCATACTATGCACATTACCCACACACCCATGCTAGCCTGACCCACACAATGTGCACATTACACCTTACCCATGCATGCCGTGCCGGTGCGGGTGCCCATGCCCACACCACCTTGGCCATTACCCGGACATCATCCGTCATACACCCATGATGTCACCCGCACTACCTGCCTAAACTAACCATACCTTGGGAACTATGGCCTGGCCCCGTGCACCACCGTCAGTGGCTGGGATTGGTGTTTCTCTCTCCTCTTGCTTTTTTAAAAATTACCTTTTTCGGCTAAAATTTCTCTCTCCTCCTACTTTTCTGAAAACTATCTTTTTTAGCTAAAATTTCTCTCTCCTATTTTTTCTGAAAACTACCTTTTTTTGGCTAAAATTTTTCTCTCCTCCTGCTTTTCTGAAAACTGCCTTTTTCAGCTAAAATTTCTCTCTCCTCACATTTTTTTGAAAACCCCCCTTCACCCACTAGATAAAAGTCCTCCCCACCCATTTTTACCTTTAAGTCCCCCCTTTTACCCATTGGACAAAAATCCTATCCCCTCAATTTAGGTAAGAGTTCCCCTTTCGTCTACTGGATAAAGGGATTCCCCCTCTCCTATTTGGCCAAAAAAACTATAAATACCCCCTCCCTTAGAAAAATAGACCAACACACCAGAATCCCCCTTCACTCTTTCACAGTAAAATTTTCATCCCCTCCCCCTCTTAATTTTCTTCTGATCTTTGGAGCGATCTTCATCAAGATCCGAAAACTCATTCGGATCTTTGAAATGTTCTTTGGGATCTTGAAAATCTTCAATCCAAATTCTTAGTTAGATCTAGTTTTTTGTCAAAAATAGTATGTTCTTGAGCCACCTCCCTTGAGTGTCCTCGAGTGTTCTTGAGTATTCTTGAGCGTTCTTGAGCATTCCTGAGATAGAAACCCCCCTTTTTGAGGTTCTTCGAGTCAACGAAGAGATTTTTGTTAAGATCTGAAACTCTGTTCAGATCTTCAAAGTGTTCTTTGGGACTTTGCAGTTCATCAATCCAATTTTAGGTCTGCCCGTTTCTTTTTAGAAATAGTCATTCCTAGCTGAACCCCTGCCTGAGTGTCCCTGGAATCTTTCCAAAAATAGCCATTCTCACCGAAAACTCTGTCAAAGTGCCACCTCAGCCTAACCCTCCCTTAGACTATCCTTAATGAAAGCTTTGCCAAAGTGCCACCTCATCCTAAATCCAGAAATAGCCTTCCCAAGCTGAAGCTCTGTCCGACTCCAAATCCAAAAATAGCATTCCTTAGTCGAAGCTCTATCCGAATCCAAATCTGAAAGCAACCGTTCCTAGCTGGAACTCTGTCCGAATACTATCACAATCAGCATCTTTCAAGAAAGGAAGTTGGAGGTCAAGACCATCTTCTCCTGAGCCAAGAGAACACGAAAGACAATCCGAATTGGTACTAGTCAGGGGTCCACCTCTATTGACCCGAAATAGGGGTTAAGTTCAGGTATAATTTCTCAACCAACTCGTCATAATGTAGACTTTATACATGCCTTATTTTAGTGTACATAGTAGTTTGAATCCAATTAATGTATATATGCGTGATAACTTAGCAATACATGTGGAATAGTAACAATTATGGAAAATATTCATTCCCAAGCATCTAGCAAGAAGACTGGTTGAACTGGGCAGATTGGGTGCTTAACACCTTCCCAACTCTATAACTTGACACTTACCCTAAATCTCTAGACCAGACCAAATTTTAGGCCCTTTTCTCAGGAATCGGGCCCATCCCGGGGTCCTAGACCCATAACCCTAGGTGGTGACCCTAGATGGTGACTCCAAACCCCATTTACACGATCCCAATCTCCGAATTGGAACATCATCAAAACTCCTATCTCAAATGATGAATTTTACACTCTTGCGAAATAGGCCTCCACGTATCACTAAGCGGCGATATAGTGGTGTGGGGCCAGCAAGCAAAGCACACCATGACACGAACCCCTCCCCTCACTTGAAAGTGAAGAAAGAGAGAGGAGAGTGGACGGGGGGAGATGCATAGCCCATTTCTCTAGCTGTGACCCTCACACCCACACATCAGACTAAGAAGCAAATACAAGGATTTTTGGGTCACATCCAGTATTTTAGCAGATTCATAGCTCAGTTGACCATATGTGAACTAATTTTCAAGCTGTTGAAGAAGGATCAGCCCACGGAATGGAATGACCAATGCCAATAAGCTTTTGACAAAATAAAAGGATACCTTATGAACCCACCAGTATTGACATCGGCGGTGGAAGGAGAACCACTTCCCTTATACTTATCCGTGGGAGAGTATTCAATGAGCTCTTTGCTAGCAAAGAAAGAGACAAAAAGAGGCGAGCATGCCATATACTACCTTAGTAGAAGTTCACGGAATATGAGACACGATACACATCTTTGGAAAGAACTTGTGCGGCGTTGATTTGGGCAACGAAAAGGTTACGACAATACATGGTTTCCTATTTGATGCACTTGATCTCAAGGATGGATCCCATCAAATACCTCTTCGAGAAACCAGCCCTAACAGGAAGGATGGCCCATTGGTTGCTTTTGCTATCGGAGTTTGACATCACCTACGTTACTGAGAAATTTGTGGCAGGCCATAGTCGATCATTTGGCTGCCCACCCCACAGAAGATGGAAGATCCTTGGATGATGCCTTTCTCGATGAAGGAATCACAACAATAGAGGAAGAAGATACAGTTAATGAATGGTAGTTATTCTTTAATGGAGCAACCAATCGGGGGGATGTGGTGCGGGAATATTGCTTGTCACTCCTGATGGCCTTTACTTACCTTCATCATTCTACCTTGATTTTTCCATTACCAATAATATTGCCGATTATGAAGCTTGTGCTTTCAGGCTCGAAACTGCTTTGACTATTGGAGTGCAAAAAAATCAAGATGTAGGGTGATTCATCCATCGACATCTATCAGACGCAAGAAAAATGGAAGACTAGAGATGAAAAGTTGAAGCCATATCAAGAACATTTGAAAGAGGTGGTTGAACACTTGAGAAGATCTCGTTCTAATACTTCCAGAGAGATAATAACAAGTTTGCTGATGCCTTTACAACCTTGGCTTCTATGGTAGAATGCAACCTTATGGCTAGGGTTCACCCATTCTTGGTGGAACAAAAAAGCAAGCCCATTTATCAGAATTCGGTAAACTCTCTCACTATGAATGTCGGTTTTGGTTACTTACATAGTAGATTTCATCGAGGAAAGGAAGTACCATTGAAGAAGACGATAGTGAAAAGAAATTTCTAAGGAGATATGCCACCTAGTTTATCCTTCAAGAGGATTTGTTATACAAGACATCCTATGACTGAATACAATTGTTGTGTGTGGACGAGGAGTAAGCTGCAACCATCATGGAGGAAATTCATCAAGGTCTTTGTGGACCCCACTGAATGTTAAGATGTTATCTAAGAAGATCCTTAGGCTGGGATATTACTGGAACATAATGGAAGTGGATTGTGTGGACTTTGTTAAGAAATGCCACAAGTGTCAGATATTTGCTAACATTATACATATCCCACCAACAGAGTTGCATTCGCTCAATTCACCTTGGCCATTCTCCACTCGGGGCATTGATGTCATTGGAAAGATCAACCCTAAAGTATGCAATGGTTATGAGTTCATCTTGGTAGCTATTGATTATTTTACCAAGTGCATAGAAGCTCAGTCATATGTGGTCCTCACATCTGCTAAGGTAGCCAAATTCATTCAAGAAAATATCATTTCTCGATATGAAGTACCTCAGAAATTGATATCAGGCCAGGGATCCCATTTCTGGGGCAAGACCGACAAAATCTGCACAAAGTTCGGTATTAGAAGGCATAGCTCTACCACTTATAGGCCACAGACCAATGAGACAGTAGAGGCAGCCAATGAAAACATCAAAGTCATCCTGCAGAAAATGGCAGAAACATACAAGGATTGGGCTGATAAGTTACCCCTTGCCTTATGGGCATACCGGACTCCTGTACGATCCTCAACGGGGGCAACCCCTTTCTCTTTGGTATATAGGGTTGAGGTGGTTCTACCCGTGGAAATCCTAGTACCATCCCTAAGGGTGCTTCTTGATAATCAGCTACTTGAAGGAGAGTGGGTGAAGGCGAGACACGACGAGCTCAATTTTTTTTATCAAAAGGCGTATGAAAGCCATGGATAATCTGAAGAAATATCAACTAAGAATGGCCAGGGTCTTTAACAAGAATGTGAAGCTCCACCACATAAAAGAGGGTGAACTTGCTCTTTGAGAACAAAGAGCCCCAATTTATGACCCAAGAGGAAATTAGGCCCAATTGTAATGGCCCTTTCCTTTGTCAAAGAGATTTTCTGAGGCAAAGCTATGAAACTTATAGACCACAACCGTAAAGAAATACCAGTGGTCAATATAGATCAACTCAAGAAATATTATGTCTAAAAGGGTGAAACATCCTAAACTATGTGGACCTATTCCTTTGAGGGATCGTAGGCAACTTGACATGTTCAAGTGCGGTCTCAACCATCTAAAGGCAATAAATTGGTTCCTTGATTAATAATCAAAGTATCTTAAAAGATCATCATAGTTTGTGTCCCTAAAATTTCCATTTGGCATGCAATGCCATTAGGTATCTATCATTTCCATATTGGTCCATCAATTCTTATCTAAGATTCCATCCCCCAAGAATCGCCATTTGGCATGCATGGCAATTAGGTATCTATCATCCCCCTATTGGTCCATCAATTCTTATCTAGGATTCCATCCCCAAAGAATTGCCATTTGGTATCAAGGACATTAGGTATCATCATTCACCTATGGTGCATCAAACTCTTATCCAGGAATCCATCCCCTAAAAGAAAATCGCCACCCGGTACTAGTTTATCAAGGCCGGTTTACTCCCCATCCTTGATTAGTCAAAAAAAAAAAAAAAAAAGTTGATGCAACAGTGGTAAAGGCTTGTTTGAGTCATTATCTAATGAGCAATACTCTGATAAATCATCATATCCCTTTTGTTCGGGATGGTTTCAGGAAAAGTCATGAGCTCGTTAGATGAGACATTGAGGAAATGGACCTTGGACATGAACATGAGGGCGCTAAGATTGCTGGAATCCATGACTATATCATTTATCGATTGGATCGGGTGTGTGAAATTAGATCACCAATTACTCTGGCAAGTGCCTCAACACTGGGATGCAGAACTACATGTATTTCAGTTTGGACTAGTAGAGATCTGCCCAACTCTTGAAGAATTCAGATTTTGTATGTTATCTCCACCCAAAGGCAGTTTATTCCAACCACCTTTGAAGAAAGATTATTCAAAGGAAATTCAAGACTTCTTTGGATGGAAAGAAGAGGAAGTGAAACAATACGTTAGGTATGGGAAGATTGACATCCTGAAGGTGGCCCAGATCTTCGCCCAATATCTACCAATGGGAGGAATTCACCAACAGAGATCACAAGATACTTATTTATTTTGCATGATAGCTCACTATGTTCTCTGAGCTCCCAGGATGGTGCACCACCCGTTCTAATTGAAGTGGTAAATAGTTAAAGAAAGGAGGTGATATCATCCCTACGGTTCTTGCAGAAACATTCAAGGGATTCGATGACATGAGCCATGACCATAGATTCGAACTAGATAATTATTAAGGGAGTCATGATATTTTTCAAATTTGGCTCCTCGAGAAACTGAAGTTAACTAAGCCATTAACAAAAGGCTTGCTCGGAGCTCTTTGCTACCAGGATAAGAGGAAAGTTCCTGAATTCAACCTTTTCACTGACTGGGAGAAGTACCTACAGGAAAGGACTATGTGAGATATTGCATGGAGAAGCCCAAGGGGTCCATAAGAAGATTTTTTGATGAAGATCATTGGCTACAATTACCTCAGGTAGATGGGATTGACTCACATCCTTTTATTTGCCTACGTACATCGGCCAACAATATGGGCTCGAGGTGATAGACCTAGAAGAGTTAGTGAACTTTCACCCACCTCAAGAGTTGTCTCCCCACCTTATTACTTACCTATCCTGTTTATGGTAGGAAAATTGTTCCCTTTTCCATGTAATTCACTTGGTAATAGAATGAAGAAGTATTTGGATTTTTGTGTTATCCCGATTATTTTAATTATGACTTGAGTTGTGGAATTGATAAGAGGGAGGGAAAAAGAAAAAGGAAAAGAAAAAATAAACATGTGTTTATGCTTGCAGGAACTACAGGAATAGGTCCTTAAGAAGTAAAGTCATCATCTGAACCATACTCGGCATCACCCTCAGGGACTACCAGGGAATTCGCGGATGCTAGTCCAGTCTGCTCCAGCCTCTATCATATCTTGAATTAGTGCATCCTGTTATGCAATTTCCTACTCGTAGGAGCTGACTTGGCTCTCCAAGGCAACAATCCTTCCATCCTAAGGAATATAGGAAAAGATCAAGAAGAAGAATAATGAAAGAAGAAGGGCAAAAAGAAAAAAGGTGAACGAAGGAAATACCTTGGCAACCATCGCCTCACATAAGCCATAATGCATCCTCCTGATCTCATAATAGACCTCCAGAGACACCTGAGAAAGAGCATATCAGCCAAAGGAAGTCAAAAGTCAATTGAAGGATGATCAGATACTCATATAGTCATAAGAAATGGGCAGCCCAAGAGAAGCATCTACATCTGTTCTCCGCTCCAGAAGATGAGGATGGCTAGAATTGGCTGCATTGGGATAACACCAAGCTGGGAAGCCACGGAAGGGGATATTGGCTATTCTGAGATCTCCCCCCGCACTAGTAGAGGGTCTAGCTTGTGAAGGATCAACAACACTGACATGCAACTGAACAGTAGAAGAATCTACATGTCGTATTCTCCCCTGAAAGAACATCAGTCAAGACCAAAGAAAAATGAAGTTGCAGCATGAAGGAAATACTCAAGAAAGGGCAACATACCACTGGACTATCAAGACCAAAAGGGGTGCATACTGTCTCCTCCTCCTAGAAGGCCCTATAGTCCCTATCCCAGTCAATAAATGATTCATCCCATACTCCATCAACTAATCTCTCAATCTCGTCCATGGGGATGATCTCTGGGCAATGCATGATAGGTGGAGGAAGACAGGGAGAGAGACATGACTTGAGATCAGACCACTGGGGTATGACTCTCTCTCCCAGGTACCAGACATGGCCCCATATGCCTCGGAATAGGACCTAGTTCTCAGATAAGCACCTGGCCTAGAAACTTTGTCAGAGTTTGGAAATATGAGAGACTGGAACGGCCTCCAATTGACCTGCAAATTGTACAACATAGGACAAAAGGAATTTTAGTGTTAAATGTGGCATACCTCAGTAAGAGAACGAGCAGTGGTCCTTGGAGGACTATGTTGGCCCCCAAGCACCTGATTGTCTCCCCACCTTATAGCTATGGGGAAGGAAAATGCCTGAGGATCCCTCAGTTTCGGAGCTGTAATCTCCAAGTGCTCAAAGCACCAAGGCTATTTTAAAAAAGATCAAAGGAAATGCAATCCAAATGAATGAAAGGAAATAGGTACATGAATGAAAATTACCTGGAGGATGTAGCTTGCTTCCTTGAGACCTTGGTCTCCATATGACAATAGGTCTAGGGTTCGCAAGAGGTATGCATCGGTGGCCCCACCCCAATCCCAAGAATCTACCTCCTGAAGATCCTGAAAGAAGAACACCGAGCGAATGTCTACTTCCCCTCGGAGGTCACTCCTCGGAGGTCACTAAAAAGACACTGACCCACAACAAATAACAAGAAAGAATGGGTCACCTGGGCCACGTTGCCAGGGGTTTACCCAGAGGCCAGTCCTCCACCATCGTGCATTGATATCCCTAAGACGAATATGTGTCTAATTAGCTGCAATGGTAAGACCTGTCAGGTCCGCAAACTCCCTGGCTGTCGGACTCTCAGGAAGGGTCATGGGTCTACCCCCAAATGGAACACCCATCAAGGCGTACAAGCATAGAGGTGTGATGGTAATCTTGCCAACAAGAAGATGAAATAAGTGAGTACTTAGCCACCACCGCTCCATCAAGGTCCCTACTAATGCTGGATTGAATTTTTGGGTCTCTATAAGGGCTAACCGGCACAGGCATGATGAATCAACCATCTCCTTCACTCTACAAGGAAGTATCCTGTACCATGACCAAACCATGTTCGGGTGGCCATACAGGGCCAAGGTAGGTGGTTCCTCCTTTCATGCTAATGGAAATAAAGAATATATATATATATATATATATATATAAAATAAAAAAAGAACATGAAAATAAATGATAGTAAAAAAAAAAAGGGGAACAAAACAAAAATAAAAGATGAATGAAATATAAAGACATACCCGGGAACCCTATCTTTGGGTTATAGATATAGTTCGAGTGTTATGGAGTGTCTATCCAGAGTACCAATCGGCCAAGCTCTCGTCCCTTTGAGAAGATTTTCTACAACCCTCCAGCTAGATTTCTCCACAAGTCTTTCTCTTTCATTTTTTAGCCATATTTTCCAAAATCACAAGAAACCCCAAGAAGTTTCTCAATTTGCACAACAACCCACAAGAATGTCAAATTCTCCAAATGACTCCTTCCTCAAGAACTATGAAGATCTTCATGAGAAAGACGAAGAACTTCAAGGAAAACCTGAAGATCTTCGGAAAAAATTTGAAGAAACCCGGGAAGATGCAAAATAGTTCTATCTTCAAGAAGATTTCAAAAACCCAAACTCACTCACCCACAAATCGCTCCCCACTCAGAAAAGTTAGAATGAGGAATAAACAAAGGGGGGGGGACCATTTTATGGGTAAAAATTCGTTTTCCCAAAAAGAAAAAATTTAAGATTCCAAATCAAGGCTCAAAGTTCAAATTTCAAATTCCAAGATTCTAAATCATAAACCAAATTTCATTGACCCTGCCCCAGGTGGCCTAATTTCATTGACCCAGCCCCAGGCGGCCCAATCTCATTGACCTGGCCCCAGGTGGCCCAATCTCTTTGTATCGGCTCTAAGTGACCCAATCTCATAGACCAAACTCCCTGAGCTAGCACATGTGAAGCCCAGTTAAGGAAAATCCAAGAATCAAATGTTTTTGCCTGTTACAAGATTGGAAGAGCAGCGAATTCCTCCCTTGTAACCATCGGTCCCAGATAGTCTAGATTGGTTCGAAAAACCCAACCTGGAGACCAAATTCCCTGAACTAGCACATGTAAAGCCCAGCTAAGGAAAAGTCAAAGATCAAAGTACTAATATCTTTTGTAGGATTGGAAGAGCAGCGAATTCCTTTCCTACAATCGGTAGTCCAGGTAAGTCCTAAAACTCTAAAGTACTTCAAAGATATTATCTATTGCATTTTTCAACTCTGTCATTAATAAGCAAGATGATGGCAGTACATGATCCAGATGACAAAATGTGATCGTTCTTTTCTTTGCCCTTAGGCCATTGGCACAGGCCTCGGCCAAAGAGGGGCATTCTGTAGACACCCAATTTTGTCACCCTCCTTTAGTTATGATGAAATGCGGATCTTGGATGCGACTTCCGACTTTTGATCAACAAAGATGATGATTGACTAAGAAAACCCAGGAAATCCCGTGCAGAGAAGAGGTCCAAACTTAACTTTTATATACTAAGGAATCTAGTCAAAATGACCATCTGGATGGATAGTGCTCGAAATATGATTTCGATGATATATGGCACATTAAAATTAGTATCGGATCTCCGCAATCATCACTGAAAATTACATTTTTTATCGTATACCACGATACCTGCAAAGCTTCTTTGGAAACACGGAAAAACTACCTACCTACCCAAATACCCCAATTTCATTCCCTATCTAAACACCTTGGAAACCACTATATAGAACGAAGAGGTTCAAATTTGACTTTTTATATATGAAGGAATTTGGTCAAAATATGATGATCAGAAAGATAGTGCTCGGAAATAAGATTCTGATGATATATGGCACGTCAAAATCGGACTGTCGGATCTCCCATAATTATCACTAGAAAATTTCTTATTCATGACTTTTCTCACAGACCTACCGTATGCATCTTTGCATCGTGGCACTATGTCATACGCTGCTATATTGTTGGCACCGATATGACCCCTCATAGCCCTTGCACCCCATTAGCTCTTGCCGGCGCCCTCGCCAGCCTCTGCCCATGCCCCGTGCCCTCTGCTCACACCCCACTTGCATTGCAAGTTCCCTACCTCCTCCTGTGCAGCGTTGGCGGTCGGTGCATTTGGGGCTAACCGTGCCTTGTGCCTACCCATCCTTGCCCCATGCATTAGAGCTCTTGGAGTGCCTTGACTGTTCATTGCACCTTGACTGTGCACATTACACCATTTGTGCACATTGCCTGCCCATCCTTCCACCATGCCTACCCTCTAGTGCATCTATACCGGTCATGCCTCATGCATTTCAACCCAACCTTGTATGCCGTAGTCAACGGCTGGTATTTACGTTCCACCGACCTGGCGGGTGAAGAAATTTCCTCTTCACCCAATTTTGCATATGCACTACTCCACTAGCATACCCTACACCGTAACCTCCTGTTGGTTCAAAAGCCCACTTTTTGCCCCCATTGGCTAAAAATTCTCTCTCCTCCCGTTTGTCCAAAAACCCCCTTTTTACCTATTGGTTAAAAATTCTCTCTCCTCCTTGTTTGTAGTAGAATCCTATAAATACCCCCTCCTTTGGATTTAACACACCAAAAATCATAACTCGACAACCACCTATCGGAAGTGAAGCTCTGCCCTCTCTCCTCCTTCCCTCCCCTTTGAGTTTTCCAGGTCTTCGGAGTGATCTTCGTCAATATCCTAAATTTTGTTTGGATCTTCGAAGTGTTCTTTGGGACTTTGAAAATCTTCAATCCAAGTTTGTAGTTCAATCCATTTTTTCCAAAAATAGCATGTTTTTAGCCTCCCCCCTTTTGAGTGTTCTTGACCTTTACCAAAAATAGAAATCCCTCCCCCCTTGAGGATCTTCAGGTCTACGAAGAGATCTTTGTCAAGATCCAGAGTTCTGCTCAGATCTTCAAAGTGTTCTTTGGGGCTTTGGGGATCTTCAATCCATTTCATTCCAAAAATAGCATTTCCTAGTAGAAGATCTATCTGAGTGCCCTTGGAATCTTCTAAAAATAGCCATTCCTAGCGAAAGCTCTGCCGAAGCGCCACCTCAGCCTAGCCCTCCACTAGCCTATCCCCCGCGGAAGCTCTGTTAAAGTGCGACCTCAGCCTAGTCCTCCTATAGCCTATCCCCATTAGAAGCTCTGTCAGAGTGCCTCCTCATTCAAAGCCCAAAAATAGCCTTCCCTAGCCGAAGCCCTATCCGAATTCAAATATGGAAATAGCCTCCCTTAGCCGAAGCTCTGTCCAAATCCAAATCCGAAAGTAACCATTCCTAGCTGGAACTCTGCCCAAATATCATCACTATCAAAATTTCTTAAGAAAGAAAGTTGAAGGTCAAGACCATCTTCCCCTGAACCAGGAGAATCCGAAAGACAGTCCATACCGGTATTAATCAGGGGCCCGCCCCTTCTGTCCTGAAACAGGGGTTAAGTTCAGGTTCAGATTCTTAACCGAATTGTCATCATGTAGACTTTATATAGACCTTGTTTTAGTGTACATAGTCATTTAAATTCAGTCAATGTATATATGTATGATAACTTAGCCATCCATGTCGAATAAAAATAATTATGAAAAATGTTCGTTCCTAAGCATCTAGCAGGAAGACCGGTCGAACCGGGTAGATTGGGTACCTAATACCTTCCCAATTCTACAACCTGACACTTACCCTAAATCTCTGGACTAGACCAACTTTTGGGCCCTTTTCTTCGGAATTGGGCTCACCTGGGTCCTAGGCCCATAATCCTAGGTGGCGACTCCAAACCCTTTTTTATGATCCTGTAGACACCCAATTTTGTCACCCTCCTCTGGATATGATGAAATATGGATCTTGGGCACGACTTTCAACTTCAGACCAATAGAGATGCTGATGGAAATGTTCCCTATCCGAAACCCTAGATTCCCCATGTGGGAGAGAGGAAGGTCTAATTTTAACTTTTCATATATGAAGGAATGTGGTCAAGATGACCATACAAATAAATAGTGCTTAGAAACACGATTTGGACGATATATGATACATCAAAATTGGGCAGCGGATCTCCGACCATCATCCCAAAAATCACACCTTCCATATATGCCTACTTTTATGGACAATCTGTTGGAAACCTTGAAAATCCCTCACCTAACCCAAACACCCTAAAATTCATCTCCTACCTACCGATAACCCGATACACTCACAGGTGCGAGACCTTGAAATCCCCATGAGGAGGAAGGGGTCCAATTTTGGATTTTATATATAAAAGAATCCGAGTCAAGATGACTATCTGAGATAGATAGTGCTCAAAAATATGATTCCGACGATATATGGTATGCCAAAATTGGACCAATGGATCTCCGTAACCTTCCTGAAAATCACATTTTTCCACGAGCATATCCGCTTACCGCTAAAGCCGATGACCACTTGACCAAAGCAGTGCAAGCCCGGCTGGCCGCACCCCTCTCATCTCGTGCCTCCACGGACGCTGCGCCCTTGCGGCATAGTGTCGCACCCTGCTTTCGGCACCGTGCCCCCACCACGCGCCCCGAGCGTCGTGCCCCCGCATAGTATGCACACCCCCACCACACGTTGTGCATGCCCCTGTGGCATGCCGTGCACACGATGCCTGCACGATGAGTATGTGGCCGGCACATCATGCATATTGCCCGCACACCCGCACGTGCACGCACCCGCTGTGCACATTGCCCACACACCTATGCATTCGCGCACCCATGACATCACCCACTCTACCTACGTAAACTTTCTCTCTCCATTTTTTTGAAAACTACCTTTTTTGGCTAAACCTTCTCTCTCCTCTCACTTTTTTGAAAACTACTTTTTTTGGCTAAACCTTCTCTCTCCTCCTGCTTTTCTGAAAACTGTCTTTCCTGGCTAAACCTTCTCTCTCTTCTCACTTTTTTAAAAATCACCTTTTTTGGCTAAAGTTTCTGTCTCCTACAATTTTTTTGAAAATCACCTTTTTTTGGCTAAACTTTCTCTCTCCTCTCGCTTTTTCAAAAATCACATTTTTTGGCTAAAGTTTCTCTCTCCTATTTTTCTGAAAATCACCTTTTCTTGCTAAAATTTCTCTCCTCCTATTTTTAAAACCCCCTTTTACCCTTGGACAAAAGCCCTCCCACCCATTTTGCCTTCAAACCCCTTTACCCATTGGACAAAAATCCTATCTCCTCACTTTAGGCAAGAGCCCCCCTTTTGCCTTTGGATGAAGGATTCCCCTCTCCTATTTTTCTGGTAAAAACTATAAACACCCCCTCCCTTAGAAAAAAGGACACCAAAAAACCAAAATCCCGCTCCTCTTTCATAGTGAAATTTTCCTCCACTCCCCCTTCTTGATTTTCTTCTGATCTTCGGAGCGATGTTCGTCAAGATCTGAAAACTCATTCGGATCTTCGAATTGTTCTTTAGGATCTTAAAGACCTTCAATCCAAATTCTAAGTTAGATCCAGTTTTTAGCCAAAAGTAGTATGTTCTTGAGCCACCTCCCTTGAGTGTTCTTGAGTGTTCTTGAGCATTCTTGAGATAGAAACCTCCTCTTTTGAGGTTCTTTAGGTCTACGTAGAGATCCTTGTTAAGATCTGAAACTCTGTTCAGATCTTCAAAGTGTTCTTCGGGACTTTGGAGTTCTTCAATCCATTTTTAGGTTAGCCCGTTTCATTTCAGAAATAGCCTTTCCTAACCGAACCTCTGTCTGAGTGTTCCTAAAATCTTTCTAGAAATAGCCATTTCAGTGAGCTCTGCGAAGTGCCACTTTAGCCAGCTCTCCTTAGCTATTCGATGGAAGCTACATCGAGTGCCACCTCATCCCAAGATCGGAAATAGCCTTCCCTAGCCGAAGCTCTGTCCGAATCCAAATCCAAAAGCGACCGTTCCTAGCCGAAACTCTATCCGAATACCATCACAATTAGCATCTCTCAAGAAAGGAATTGGAGGTCAAGACCATCTTCCCCCAAGCTGGGATAACACGAAAGACGGTCCAAGCCGATACAAATCAGGGGCCCACCCCTCTTGACCTGAAATAGGGGTCAAATTCAGGTATAATCTCTCTCCTCATTTAAGCATAGATATCTAATAAGCCTTGTTTTAGTGTATATAGTAGTTTGAATTCAATTAATGTATATATGTGTGATAACCTAGCCATACATGTGGAATAGTAATAATTGTGAAAAATGTTCGTTCTCAAGCATCTAGCAAGAAGACCGGTTAAACTAGGCAGATTGGGTGCTTAACACCTTCCCAACTCTGTAACCTAACACTTACCCTAAATCTCTGGACCCGACCAAATTTAAGGCCCTTTTCTCAAGAATCAGGCTCACGCCCAGGTCCTGGGCCCATAACCCTATATGGTGACTCCAAACCCCATTTGCATGATTTCAATCCCCGAATTGGACCATCATTAAAACTCTCGTCTCAAATGATAAATTTTACACTCTTACAGAATAGGCCTCCACGTATTTCCAAGTGGTGGTATGGTGGTGTGGGGCTCACAAGCGAAGCACATAGGACTCGAACCACTCCCCCTCACATGAAGGTGAAGAGAGAGAGGGAAGAGAGGTCGGGGATGCATAGTCCATTCTTCTCCAGCTGCTACCCTCACAGTGGTGACTCCACTGGAGATAAATGTCAAGCTTTCGATACTAGATGCAACCTTTAAATGCAAGAACATTTTCCACCACCTTTGTTTGAAAATGTGTTTGGCTAACCCCATGTTTGTAGTTGTATTAGCTAACGCATCATACAGCGATGCTCAAGTGAAATCATTTAGCGAGGACTCCTGTCATGCCCGCACCTCGGGGAGGTCAGCGAATGTTATGGAGAGTACTCTAAGAGCAAATGATACCTGCTTCCTGTACAAGAGTGAAAGGTATCGTCAAAAAGCGAGGATGTTGCATTTGTGCCAGCACCCTCGGGGAGGTCCGTGCACTTTATATCATTTTGAGATCGAATGCGTCATCAAATGGCGAGGATGTCTATATTTGTGCTAGCACCCTCAGGGAGATTTGAGCACTTTACGGCATTTGAGATCGAATGATGGTTACCCTACATTACATTTTACACATCACTCACGGTTCCACCACCCAGTGGCCAATTCCTTAACCTCGTGTGTAGTCACGAGTAATGGGCAAGGAGTCACCCCCTTGATCTCATACCTGGGTATATCAAAAGGATCACATATCTTGCGTATATAGATCCTGTCAAGGAAGCCTTGTAGGTCCTATTGCATCCACCGCATGCTCGCATCATGTAGAAAATAGATGACGAAGCTAGGAGAGCCACAAGCTAACTGTAGAGCTTGTTTGTGATCTTAAAACGGAAAGTTCCTACACTATATTCCCACCATAAAGAATTGCATTCCTAAGTGGGTTTCAGATAAAATGTGTCCCTCCTCCTTAAGAAGAATGTCCATATACGTGACTCAGGGGAAATCCCATCAGAGTCACGTCAAGTCCCGAGAAGTCCCAAGAAAATTAGAAGGAAGGACACCCAGTGGGAAAAAGAGTAAGGAAAGCATGACTTTATTACATAGAATGTCTTATGGGAATATTCTCAACAAGCCATTTGTATGAACTTCCTGTTTATGACATTGGGTGGACCAGGGGCATCAAACCCTATCCACCCCTACCATTTAGTGGGTGACTTTGGATGAATTATTGGTTATTAATTTGATGAATGCAAAACAAGGGTTGGGAATTCAAGAATCCTAAAATAACCCACTTCGGTTCAAGCAAAATTTCACATCTTAAGTATTCACATGGTCCCTTTGTTTGCTTGAGTGTCGATTGACTCGCCTAAATCGAATCACCTCCATCATCTCTTTGAAGTTGTCTACTACCGGTGATTATAGCCCGATAAGCATGGATCCACCCAACATGGAAACACCGAATAGGCACAGGTCCGTCCTATGGAGGCCTTCAGATAGAGATAGCTGAAGTCAAAGAGGATAGCTCAAATATTGCATACACTTTAGAACCCTCCTAGAGCTGATCCGAAATGGTGACACCGATAACGAGAGATGTAGACCAAAATGGAGGTGGGAATTCTTCGAGTCAACTCATGGGAACGAGCATGTCACCAAATGGTTAGAGGATCTTCACCTACCTATCTGAATGGTCAGCGAGGGCCTATTCAAGGTCCCTCCTCGGTAGTGATCGAAGATGAAGAAGAGAATTTGCGACACGTCCACTTTGAACCTCCGGAGAGCAGAAAGAAAGGAAGCTCAAAAGAGCATTTAGAAGTTGGAGAACATGATTCGAGTAAGAAAAGGCACAGAAGGCCAAGCAGTGGATTCTGAAGAAATGAGTTTCTTCTCCGGAGCAAGATTTTTAGAAAAATTCAAGTGGCAGACTGATAAGTTTGTTAGGTTAGGAGACCCCAAGGCTCATCTCAAGGTTTTCCTCAGCATCGCCAAGTGTGGCACCTTACCGATAACCAGATGGGGCAAGCTTTCATGTTGACCCTATTAGGACCAGCACTGAGGTGGCTCACACAGTTGGAGTCATCATAGACTCAGAATTGGGTAACGATGGTGAAATCCTTCACTAAACAGTACTCATACAATATTGAGGTGGATGTGAAATGTAGGGAGCTTGAGACGTTGAGTAGCAGCCTAAAGAAGGATTCACGCCTTCTTGATGAGATTAGAGACAAAATTAGCTAAAGTGGCGAGATAGGCCTTGAGAGAGCGGTAGAGATGTTAATAGAGAACTTGTCAAAACCCTATTATGATGTTCTTCACTATCAGCATCTATAAACTTTTGATGCCTTGATAGCCACCAGCACATGGGTGGAAGGCGAGTTGCAGAGAGGTCGATATCAAGGATCCTCCAAACATGTAACAAGAACACCGAGTCTAAAGGGAAAGAGTCCAGAAACTAATATGATGAGTTCAGTTTAGTAGTCGGTCTCACCAACCACTTCTTCTGACTCTTCATAATACAAGCAGATGCACCCAAAGGCTCCTCACCCAAGAAGGTAGTTTTACGATTTGGGAATTCTGTAACAATGCATATGAAAATTTAAAGAAGCAAGGTTGCTAGAGGCAGTGGCTCAAGAGTGATAAAAACCCTCCTCCGACTTGGTATAGGGATCATGGTATTGTGCCTACCACACTCACAAGGGCACAATATTGACAAATGTTTGGGCTTCTGGTGCAATTTAAGACTTGGTGAACAATGGAACCATTGAGGTCAAGATCAAACAGCCTCCCAATGTCAATACCAATCCACTCCCTGATCATGTGAACAATCTGGATGAAGAAACTATAGAGAGTGATCCTACTTAACTCATTGTACCTAGAGCTCGGAAGAATCATATGAATGCCCGTGCTTACAGAAGAGTCATGAGTCAAAGGGCTAGAATCATAAGAACCCTCAGAATATGAGAATCATTAGAGGAAGAGTCAGAAGATCGGGTGCCCCCCCCGTCCATGCCTCCTTATCAGAAGAATCCACCTCACTGCATTATCAACCTCTGCCATATTGATGAGCACATTCATGTGTGAAATCTAAGGTAATAAAACATGCATTTTATATATTTAGAATGGACCTTGGGTTTTATTCTCTTTTTGTAGGTTTTATATTTTAAAGGCTTCAAGCATTATCGGACGTCATATCTCTCCAACAACAACTACCTAGTGTAGTTGGTGAGCTATGGTGTGCAAAATTCCCTTGCTCACCAGGAGGTCTCAAGTTTGAATCTCATGGTTGTCTTTTTTTGGAGAATTTTGTTGAAGATTTCCTACTTTTCACTCACTTAAAGCACTAAGGGCATAGAGGGGATTTCCACATCAAATTAGAAGCAAGGAAAATCTTGGAAGGGGTTTCAAGAAGAGAAGAAAAAAAAAGGAAGAAAAAAAAAAGGGAAAAATAAATCTTGTCTAAATCTTCTCTCTCCTCCACATCATCACCAAAAGATTGTCCAAATCACACAAAGCAAGAAGGAAAATCGTCCCATGGAGGGAGAAAAAGAAGAGAAATAAATAAAAAAAAAGGAAAGAAAATAAGCAAAAAAATTATAGGAAATTTCTCCAAGTTTATTTCTCTCTTCTCTCTCCTCCACCTTAGCACTTTTGGTCTCAAAAGATCTCACTACCAATTGTGGATTTCTCCCTTTTAGGAAGGAGAAATTTGTTACCCTACCTCCCCATTCCCTATAAATACAACTCATGCAAGAGGAGAGGAGACACTTCATTCTTCTTCTAGGTTTTTTTTAGTTGCTCTATCTCTTTCTCTAGTTTTCTCTTTCTCTAACTCTAGTTCTAGGTTTATGTTTTAAACACTTTTGTAAGTTCTTTTTATTCAATTAATGCAAACACTCTTGTTTTTGATTCAGTTTTTTTTATTTTTATTGTTTAAGCAATTGAAGTTGTAATTTTCAAGTTCTAGTTCTAGGCTTAGTTCTAGGTGACACGAACAAGCTATGAAGCATGTCTTTCAAGTTCAATTTATTTTTTCTTCAAATTTGTTTTCTCTAGTACTAGTAATTTCAGATTTGATTTATTCCAGATCTGATTTTTAGTACTGGTAGTATCTCAAATCGATCAAGTTTTCAGTTTAAGGGTTGAAGTTCAAGTAAGTAGGATCCTTCAGTAGTCTTCTCTCCCCCCTCTCATTTCCTCTTCTGACTACCCTTTCTTTCTTAATTTAGGATTTCAATTTCAGTCGTTACATTAATGCTATCCCTTTCCCCTAAGGTTCATGGCTAGTGTATGTGTTGGCTTTGCCCCTCCTAGCCATAACCATTAATTTATTGCTTTTATTTTAATTGTCTCCCTTTCCCTAAAGCCAAGTAGAGCAACCCTTATAATAGTGACTCTCTGGTCAAGTAGGGAAGCTCATATTATGATGTATCCCTTGGGCTAAGTAGAGAAACCTACTTGTGAGTCTCTCTCTAGCTTTCTCCCTTTTTTTTTTTTTACTTTTTTTTATTTCAGTATTTTTTTCCTTTATTAATTTTTTTTAAATTGAGTGGGTTGTTTATTTTTAGTTATTTATTTATTTAATTTTAATTCATTAGGCTTGTGTTTTAAATTCTTAGATGACGAATGGTTAGGGCGTTATTTTAGATACATATGTTTAGAACGGTAATTAGAAATAGATCACAACCATTAATCAGTTCATTTTGCATTATTAAAGAAGTAAAAAATAAAGTGGCTGCTCTCCTGTGTTGACACAGCTACATTGATCCAATCGCTTGGTTACATTTAAAATCTCAAGTAAGTTTTGGCGCCATTCGGGAGATAGTTCCATGTTATTTTTAGCTTTCTTTTGATAAATTAAGTGATTTGTTTGCTTTGTTTTGTTTTCCTTTTCTTTTATTGAATTCTTGGGGAACAACTTGCAATAATAGTTGTATTGGTTGAGGTCACCATGCCTCATAGTATGATAAAACGAGGTTTTGCCTGTGGCATACCTAAAAATTGACTGGTAACCCCGGATCCTGGGAAAGCTCTCAAAAGCCAAAAAAATAAAAAATCATAAAAAATCATAAAAAATTTTTGCTATCCATTCTTTTGTGCTTGTCTTACTCTAGTTGTGGGTAGTTTCTGTTGCATGAGTGTTAGGTGGAGTCGTAATACTAAGAATCGGTTAGAAAGAAGAGATCCAACAAGTAGTGACCCTATCGTTTGCTCTCTTTAAAACCCTTCAATATGGGAGACCAACGGTAAAACCCTTCACCTAAATCTACGAAAGATAGGTTCTACCACTAGAACAGCCCAACCTTCTGCATAGTTTTACCACAAGCCCGAGCAATAATTTTGAACTCAAATCTCAATACATCACTATGTTGCCCCACTTCCATGGGTTGACCTCTAAGGATGCATACCTATTTCTAAGGGAATTTGAAGAGGTATGTGTTCTAAATAAGATCAACGACTTTACGATGATCTTTGTTAAGCTTAGGTTTATCACTTTTGCATTGAAAGACCAAGCTAAGAAGTGGTTGTATGGGTTACCCACAAATTCCATAACTTCATGGGAGCAGTTCACATTGTCTTCCTTAAGTTTTCCCAACTCACAAGACCAATAAGCTTAAAGTGATATCCTTGAGTTTAGGCAAAAGCCTAGTGAGTCATTTTCAAACTTATGGAGAGATTCAAGGATCTACTCAAAGAATGCCCTCACCATGGCCTAGACCTATGGCATTTATGTCAAATAATTTATGAGGGTATTGATTACCCAACTAAACAAATGATAGAGTCTATGTGCCTGAGGATTCACATCCTTTATAGATGAAGGAAAGGCATGGGAATTCTTACTTGACTTAGTGATAAAACCGTAGTGGGAATCAACCCAAGAGAGTGAAAGAACCATAGGAGGAAAAGGATATTTTATGGATGGGATCGTAGCCAAAAGCCCATTTGGATAGCCTAATCAAGAAATTGAGGCTATTGTTCTAGAGAGCCATCATCAGTCAATTTGGTTAAGATTTGTGCTTGGTGCGGTCCTGGACATCTCATAGAAGAATGCCCCAACACCTTTGGGGCACTTCTAATGATAGTATTAATGCCTTATACAGAATATTCCATAGAGTAATACCTACAATCTAGGATGGAGAAATCACCCAAATTTCTCTTGGAATCGGGCAACAAGCGAGCCTTCAATTTCCATAATCAAGGTCACCTTGGACTCCAAAGGCCTCCTTTGCACAACAATCTTTTCCCAAAATACTTTTCCTAGGTCAAATGTGGGACCTCGGACTAGTTTTCCTAGGGCCCCTCTCCTATCATCTTATCAGCAACCCCTTGGGTTTACCAACCTTTGGAGAGGCAAGTAGAATAAGTGACTTGGAAAAAATATGGCCCTCCTCATGACAAGCCATCAAAATATTAAGAGAACTCACTCAAGTTGTCTCAATTATGTGAGAGGGAGAAAGGAACTTTACCTAGTCAGCGAGCCTAACCCTAGGCATCATCGGCTGTTAGTTCACAAACATCAACTATACCCTGAATATAGTACAAGGTCAGACCCAACAAGGGCCCTCTAACCAATGTAATGTTGTTTATGCCCTTAAGAGTGGTAGAGAGTACCAATAGGCGTTCTAAATCTTCCTCATCTATTACTCCTATTAACTCTCCTTGATTGAGGACACAAGTGTGCCTCTTGTTTGAGTTCGTTTGATGAACCTAAAGATTTTCTGAAACTAAAGATGATTTGGTTGAGAAACCAAAATGATTCTTCGAGCGAGGGCAAATCATATGAGTCCTTATGTTCATTCTGTCTCATTTCCTATTTGCTTGGTAAACAAAAGGAAGACTGCTTCCATGGACAAAATTTTAGAAGTTTTCAAAAACATAGAAGTGAACATCCCTCTTTTGGATGCCATATCCCAGATCCCCACCTATGTAAAGGTACTGAAAGATTTGTGTACTCATAAACGTATCACTAGTGTGCCCAAAAAGGCATTCTTGGCGGGTAACATTAGATCCATAATTACTCAGCCTATAGTGGCCAAGTATAAGGATCCAGGGAGCCCTACCATATCTTGTGTCATAGGAAACACCTACATTGAGCATGCCTTGCTTGACCTTGGCGCAAGTGTGAATCTTTTACCTTACCATGTGTATAAGCAACTTGGATTGGAAGAATTGAAAGCCACTGGAACTACTCTTCAGTTGGCAGATAGGTCTATTAAAATTCCTAAAGGGATGAATTCCTAAAGGGATAGTGTAGGATGTCTTACTAAAGGTGGGGGAATTTATTTTCCCTGTTGATTTCATTGTGTTAGATACCAAGCCCTTCTCAACCAAGGATGAGATCCCAATAATTCTAGGAAGACCATTCTTGGCTACGATAATGCATTAATCAATTGCGGAATGGTTTCCTAAGATTATCTTTTGGTAACCAAGTGGAGTTTAACATGCTTAGGATAGGCAAGCAACCACATATGGAAGAAGAGATTAACATGATTGAGGATTTTCTAGATTTTTCTGATGATTTAATTACCAACTTTGATATTAATTTTGATTCAGAATTCCAAGAGTGTATGGATGAGTTGGATGATGATAATGAAAATTTCTTTCTTAAAGTCTTGAGTCTTCACACACTGTAGAGCCCTTAGGACCCTTTCCAATTCCAATCCCAAACTTTCCATAGTTAAGCCCCCTAAGCTAGATCTTAAGGAGTTGCCATCTAATTTGAGGTATGCTTTTCTAGGGCCTGACCAGACTCTTCCTGTAATAATTTCTTCAAATTTGACTTCTAGCTAGGAAGAGGAGTTACTTGAAGTGTTAAAAGATATTAAGGAAGCCCTAGGTTGGACCATGGCTGATTTCAAGGTATAAGCCCTTCTATTGTGCAACATCATATACATCTTATGGAGGATTCTAAACCATCCACGGAACCCCAAAGAAGAGCTAACCCAGTGATGATGAAAACTATTAAGAAAGAGATCCTAAAGTGCTTGGATTATGGAATAATTTATCCTATTTCTGACAGCCAATGGGTAAGCCCAGTTCACGTAGTGCCTAAAAGTCTGGTGTTTGTAGTTCCCAATGCCAATAATGAACTAATTCCAACCCGTGTCCAATCTGGGTGGAGAGTGTGCATAGACTACAGGAAACTTAATGTGGCAACCTGAAAGGACCATTTCCCATTGCCATTTATTGACTAGATGTTAGAGAGGTTAGCTGGACATGAATACTATTGTTTTCTTGATGGATATTCTGGCTATAACCAGATCGCAATTGCGTTAGAGGACCAACATAAGACCACTTTTACATGCCCATATGGAACATTTTCTTACAGGCGTATGCCCTTTGGGCTTTGCAATGCCCCTGCTATGTTTCAACGATGCATGATGAGTATATTTTCAGGCATGGTCGAAAAATTCTTAGAAGTATTTATAGATGACTTTTCAATTCATGGGAATTTGTATTTTGAATATCTTCATCATCTTTCTCTAGTTTTGAAAAGGTGCATATCTAAGAATTTGATTTTGAATTGGGAGAAATGCCATTTCATGGTTAAATCTGGTATTGTTTTAGGCCATGTAATATCCAAGGAGGGAATTAAGGTAGATATAGCCAAAGTGGATTTAATTGATAATTTACCACCTCCTCAATCTATTAAGAACATCCGATCTTTTCTAGGGCATGCGGGCTTCTACAGAAGGTTTATTAAGAACTTTAGTCAGTTAGCCCAGCCTCTCACTTCATTACTTGCAAAGATCAAACTTTTAAGTTTTCTAAAAGTGTCTAGAATCCTTCAAACAACTCAGGAGGAGTTGACCAATGCACCATTGTTCAATCACTGTTTGGGTGAACCTTTGGCGATGTGTGATGCTTGGATTTTACCATAGGAGTGGTTTTGGGTCAAAGGATTAATAAGTTGCCCACTGTCATTTATTATCCTAGTAGGACCTTAAATGATGCACAACTCAATTATACAACCATTGAAAAAGAATTTTTAGCGGTTGTGTTTGCATTAGAAAAGCTTCGGTCTTACTTAGTTGGGTCACATGTGGTGGTGTATACTGAT
Organism: Macadamia tetraphylla; assembly: GCA_022985045.1. Classification (NCBI taxonomy): domain Eukaryota; kingdom Viridiplantae; phylum Streptophyta; class Magnoliopsida; order Proteales; family Proteaceae; genus Macadamia; species Macadamia tetraphylla. Next base: position 15,799,652 of record CM040972.1, on the reverse strand, counting down.
CATTCTGCTCTCAGATACTTAGTTCAGAAGAAGGATACCAAAGCCCGTCTCATTAGGTGGGTTTTACTTTTGTAAGAGTTTGATATAGAAATTAGGGATAAAAAAAGAGTTGAAAACCTAGTTGCAGACCATCTATCCCGACTTCCCAATTTCTTGATTGTCGATTCTCCAATTAACGAGAAATTTCCAGATAAACAGTTATTTGTAGTGTCCAGTGAACCATGGTTTGCTGACATTGTCAACTTCTTAGTTTTAAGTGTGACTCCGGATCACTGGTCCACCCAAGATAAGTATAGGTTTCATTCCCAAGTTAAGCACTTTTACGGGATGATCCTTATTTATTTAAGATTTGTCCAGATCAGATTATCCGACGATGTGTTCCTGATCATGAGCAACATTCTATTCTCTCTTTTTGTTATGATTATGCATGTGGTGGACATTTGGACCAAAGAAGACTGCCGCAAGGGTTCTCCAATGCGGATTTTATTGGCCCACTCTTTTTAGAGATGCTTTTGATTTTTGTAAGGCTTGTCCTGCTTGCTAGTCTTTTGGCCGTATCAATAAGAGGAACATGATGCCCCTCAACTCTATTTTGATAGTTGAGATCTTTGATGTATGGGGCATCGATTTTATGGGACCATTCCCTAATTTCTTTGGGAATTTGTACATACTTTTGACCGTTGATTATGTTTCTAAATAGATAGAGGCCATACCTTGTAAATCTAATGATCACAAAGTGGTGGTCCGAGTTTCTCAAAGAACATTTTTCCTTTGGTGCACCACGTGCAATAATTAGTGATAGGGGTACTCATTTTTGTAATCAGGCTTTTGAGGCCTTAATGAAAAAGTATGGGATCACCTATAAGTTATCTACCCCATATCACCCCCAAACTAGTGGCCAAGTGGAGGTGTCTAATAGGTAGGTCAAACAAATGTTAGAGAAAACTGTTAATCCCAATCGTAAGGATTGGTCCTTTAGGCTCGTTGATGCCTTGTGGGCCCATCGAATTGCATTCAAGACCGATCTTGGTCAGTCTCCCTACCGTTTGGTGTATGGGAAAGCTTGTCACTTTCCAGTTGAGTTGGAGCATAAGGCCTTTTGGGCCATCAAGAAACTTAACTTTGATTTGTCTGATGCGGGAATTCATCGTAGGCTCCAACTATCTGAGTTGGAGGAACTTAGGAATGAAGCCTATGAAAGTTCTAGGATTTATAAGGAAAAGACCAAAGCTTTCCATGATAAGTACATTCTGCGTAAATCTTTTGCAATTGGTGATAAGGTCTTATTGTACAACTCTCGATTGCATCTTTTTTCTGGTAAGCTTAGATCTCGATGGGATGGCCTGTTTATTGTCCATAATGTATATCCCCATGGGGCTGTGGAGATTTTGAATCCAGGAACAGGGGTAATTTCGAAAGTTAATGGTCGATTTGAAACCATTCCTCGAGTTTCCTAATACTAGTAGTGAAGAGGTCATGGATCTCCATGAACCTCTTTACACTGATGATTAACTATTAATCAGGTATGACCCCCTTGCATTGTCTTCATTTTTAATTCTTTCCATGCATTAAGGACATTGCATGACTTAAGTGTGGGGAGGAAACGGTTTACCTTTTTCACTTTATTTTGTTTGTTTTTCTTTTTGTTTTTTTTGAGCTTGCTAAAGGATGACGTCCTACTTTGGCTTTTGGCTAATGATCATACCATTCGGTTGCTTGATGTATGAAAATAAAATTTTTGACTAAAGTACCCATTTTGAACGTATAAAAACCCTGTTGAGAAGAAAAAAACAAGCCTGTATCTTAAGATGGGACTTTCTTCTGAAAAATAAGAGACCCCTATTTTATGGTGTTGGACCATGTGTAATTCTGTGGGTTTCTTGTACTTTTGATTTGGAGTTGAGACATTCTTTTTAATTTGGCATGAGTTGATAAATGCACAATTTTAAATGAAATGAGAAATGTGGTATAAAGAAGAATAAAAGTTGATTCCCTTGGAACTAGACAGGGCATTGCGCCTCAGGAAGCATGGTGTCTTAATCGAAATTCTTTGGGAGAAAACTTCTGAAGGAACTCTAGCATCACTGTCTTTGTAGGCATATGCAAAAAGCAAAGCTACATAGTAACTTTGATGTCTGGTGTTTGCTCTACCATGTCATTCAGACCAAAAGTAGTGGAGTAGAATAGAGTTTATTAAGCGAAGATGTTCAAGCCCTAAGGTTGCTCCTTCATATAAGAAGGTTTCATCCATTAGCATCACCTCTTGTACGAATGGTGGGCTGACTGCTAAGTATGAGAGTGACACAGTCTATGCCTTCCGACTCAATTCATCTGCTACTACATTAGCCTTGCCAGGATGATACTGAATGTTGCAGACATAATCCTTCATGAGCTCAAGCCATCTCCTCTGCCTCATGTTCAAATCTCTTTGGGTGAAAAAGTACTTAAGGCTTTTGTGATCACTGTATATCTCGCATTTCTCCCCATACAAATAATGTCGCCAAATCTTTAGGGCAAAAATTACTGCGGCTAGTTCCAAGTCATGAGTGGGGTAGTTCTTCTCATATTCCTTTAGTTGTCGAGATGCATATGCTATCACCTTACAACGTTGCATGAGAACACAACCCAAGCCGACCTTAAAAGCGTCGTGTGGTTCATTCCACATGCCTTCAGGGATGGTCAACACAGGGGATGACACTACCCTTCTCTTCAATTCCTGAAAACTTTTCTCACATTCCTCTGTCCATTCAAATTTTACCCCCTTTTTGGTTAACTTGGTCATTGGTCTTGAGATCGGCGAAGTTCTCAATGAAGCGGTGGTACCAGCTAAACCAAGAAACTTCTAATTTCTATAATGTTCTTGGGGTTTTCCCATTCTACTACTGCTTTTACCTTATCAGGATCCACCTTGATTCCATCCTTCGATACTATGTGTCCCAGGAATCCAACTTGCTTAAGCCAAAATTCACACTTACTGTATTTGGCAAACAATTGTTGTCCTCTCAGCCTCTGTAATACCATCCTCAGGTGTTGGGTATGCTCCTCTTTCGTCTTAGAGTAGATCAAGATGTTATCAATAAAAACAATTACCCATTTATCCAGGACATCGTGAAATACTCAATTCATTAAATCCATGAATACCGCCGGTGCATTGGTTAATCTAAAAGATAACACTAAGAACTCATAGTGATCATACCGAGTCCTGAAAGCTGTCTTGGGTATGTCACTGCTCTTTATCTTGTGCTGATAATAGCCTGATCTAAGGTCTATCTTTGAAAATACCTTTGCACCTTTTAGTTGGTCAAACAAATCATCAATGCGTGGTAATGGATACCGGTTCTTAATGGTTAGCTTATTTAATTCTCGATATCGATGCACATCATAGCTGCCATCCTTCTTCTTGAAAAACAATACTGGGGCACCTAAGGTGAAACACTTGGTGAATAAACCCATTCTCCAATAATTCTTGCAACTGCATTTGTAACTCCCTCAATTCAGCTGGTGCCATCCTGTATGGAGCTTTAGACACTGGAGCTGCTCCAGGAATCAAGTCTATGGCAAATTCCAACTCTCTATTAGGCGGTGGCTGCATCAGATCATCTGGAAAGACGTCGGGAAATTCTTTAATCACCTCTACCTCTTCTAGAGGTGTAACCTTTGCATCAACATCAAGTACCGATGCTACGTAATCCCGACATCCACTTTCCAACAACTTTACAGCTGAAGGCGGAGATGAGACTTTCTAGCCGATTCATTTTATTGGCTTGGTATTTCAATTCCTTCCTTCATCATTTGTCATCCCAATTAATTTTCCCGGGAACATCACATTTGCTCGATGGGTGACAACCAATCCATGCCGTATAACATCAAAATTCTGCATGTTGAATTTGATAAGTTGTGCATCAATTTCTTTCCATTGATTTCAATTGGGCATGGCCCATACACCTCCTTCAAGCTTGTAACTTTTCCTATAGGGATACTAACAATCATCTCATGATCTAGTGTCACGAGCTACATACCAAGTTTCTCGGTAAATCTCTTAGATATGAGCGAATTTTATCTCTTGAATCAAACAAGACATAATGGTATACCCGATATAGGTAGAACACCTAGTGCAGCAATGCATATAAGTACAACAGGTCATCAACATTTAACATAAGGAAAATCTTAAATTAAAATGTACCTACTACCACTTCCGTACTGGCCTCAGCTTCCTCAGCTGACAAGGCATACATTCTTCCTTGCGGTTGATTCCCCCGAGTTAGGGAGGTCTGTACACAGAGGGCTGACTGGATGGTAAGGCTGGTCTGACTCGACAGTCTTTAGCGAAATGCCCACAATAATGGCAATTAAAGCAACGGATCTGTGGCCTTGGCGGGCGGGCCCTTTGCATGACGTGCGGATGGGGGATGGGGTGGCCTTGTGGTTGAGGCACCGTGCTAGTGTTTAGGCGAAAAGATGTAGAGCCGAACCACCGGTGGTTGAGGAAGGTAGCGGATGGCCTATAGGGCTGTCTATATGAGCCCGAACTATACAATCCACGGTATACCTTGGATGAGTTACCCATGTCCGAAAATGGATTAGTCCTTTTCCACAATCCAAGTGTGAGGAATTGTTCTTCCATACCTTATCTTCCATAGTTTTAGCTTTTTGCACAATCTGGCCATAATCTATCAAATCTAAGACCTCGAGCACTGACCCAATATATGCCTTTAGTCCCTTCAGAAAACTTGCAGCCTTTTCCTCCGCTGACCTCATATGCCTAGGAGAAAAATGGAACAAGCTTTCAAACTGCTGCTGATACTCAAGGATAGTCTTATTCCCTTGAGTCAAGGCCATGAATTCCATCTCTTTACGGTCTCTGAAGCTACAAGGATAATGGTTTGCCAAAAACAACTCCTTGAACTGCTCCCATCTGGGTTCCGGATGTGCGGCCAACAATATAGGCTTAGAGGCTTGCCACGAAGAGTTGGCTTCATTCTTGAGTTGTAGCCCTGCATAAATAAGCTTTTGTGTCTCAGTGCACTCAATTACCTCAAATATCTTTTCCAGCTCTTAGATCCTTGGTCCAGCTCAGGATCCTCCCCTGTAGAGCATCGGTGGCAAGTTCCTCTTAAAGATTCCACTACCCTTGTCGTATTATTCATCGACGGGTAATTGGGTGCATATGTCGGATACTACGGGTACGGAAGGGGCACTATATACGGAGGAGTGCTGAGTGGCGGAATTAGAGGTGTACCTCCAGCTTGTGGTCCCATACCAGACCCTACAGGTGGGTCTTGTGGAGTAATTATCCGAGGATGTTGATCGGGTTGAGGAAGGTCTAAGTGTTGTTGTATAGCAGCCATAAATGCCTGCTGCTTCTTTGGAGCATTGTTCTTGGAAGGCTTCTTGTATTGTTGAACTATGGTGAACATCACTTAGGGTGATGAGGTGGAGGATCCGAAAGTGTGGTCAAGGTGGGTCCTTTGTGCCACACCACGATCAATGGTTTCTTGAGGTTGTGGAAGTGGGGTTTGCCCCTGCAGGCGAGACACCGAGATTTGGTGGTCGACCGATAGAGCGAGGACCACGTGTGGTACCTCGTGTATTGCTATCGGATCTAGTGCGTACCATTGTGTCCTTGCACCTGGAACATACCATACACAAAACATTGGTTAAGTACCTTAGAATTTACATAGGCACATAATCATATGCCAACAAATGGGGTATTGTAGTGTATGAGGTCTTGCATCTAGCCACAACTTAGCCCAGAAATCTTGCTAGCGCTTGACAAGTGGGGCGATGGTCCCTTCGATTTTTTCATTATTATATATATTATTGTTATTATTATTATTTTTTTTTCTCTCTCAACGGCCGGGCTGCTGGCGGGCAACCATGCGGCAGCTCGGGTGCAGCCGTCGGTCCAACCCGAGGCAAAAAGGTAAAGGGGCTTTTAAGCCCCTTTCCCCGTCATTTCTCCCATCTTCTCCCTTGGCTCAACTCAGGGCGATTTTGGAGGTTTCTTGGTGCATCCACTCGAGATTTCACTCAACATTTCCACGGATTTTGAAATATTTAAGCTCCTTTCACTCTCAAGTAAGTCTCTTCTCCATTTCTCTTCTTGGAACATATATTTTGGGTGTTGAATCCATTTATACTTCTCAAAACTTGATTTTTTTCATGTTTCTTTCCATAGAATAATCATTCCATGAGAATATGATGCTTCCTTTGTGACTTATTCATAGTTTTGGGCTTTACTACCCAATCTATGGGAGAAAATCCCAAACCGTGCCCTAATTTCTCCAATTTGGGGTTTTCTTCTATTTCTTCTCCTTTCTCCCCAACTAACAACTCAAATGGGATTTCTTATCTTTAATTTGCACTTATATTGTTGGAAAGATCATGGAAACTTGTATATGCTTACGGGA
>CM040972.1:15761358-15793142 GCA_022985045.1 Macadamia tetraphylla | reverse complement strand
GGCTAAGTTGTGGCTAGATGCAAGACCTCATACACTACAATACCCCATTTGTTGGCATATGATTATGTGCCTATGTAAATTCTAAGGTACTTAACCAATGTTTTGTGTATGGTATGTTCCAGGTGCAAGGACACAATGGTACGCACTAGATCCGATAGCAATACACGAGGTACCACACGTGGTCCTCGTTCTATCGGTCGACCACCAAATCCTCGAAGGTCTCGTTCTGTGGGGCAAACCCCACTTCCACAACCTCAAGAAACCATTGATCAGGGTGTGGCACAAAGGGACCCACCTTTGACCACACTTTCGGATCCTCCACCTGTCATCACCCTAAGTGATGTTGCGACCATAGTTCAACAGTCACAGCAAGCCTTCCAGCAACAAATGCTCCAGCAGCAGCAGGCATTTATGGCTGCTATACAACAACAGTTAGACCTTCCTCAACCCGATCAACATCCTCGGATAATTACTCCACAAGACCCACCTGTAGGGTCTGGTATGGGACCACAAGCTGGAGGTACACCTCTAATTCCGCCACTCAGCACTCCTCCGTATATAGTGCCCCTTCCGTACCCGTAGTATCCGACATATGCACCCAATTACCCGTCGATGAATAATACGACAAGGGTAGTGGAATCTTTTAAGAGGAACTTGCCACCTGTATGCTCTAAGGTGGGGAGTGATCCTCTGGAGCTGGACCAGTGGATCTAAGAGCTGGAAAAGATATTTGAGGTAATTGAGTGCACTGAGACACAAAAGCTTATTTATGCAGGGCTACAACTCAAGAATGAAGCCAACTCTTCGTGGCAAGCCTCTAAGCCTATATTGTTGGCCGCACATCCGGAACCCAGATGGGAGCAGTTCAAGGAGTTGTTTTTGGCAAACCATTATCCTTGTAGCTTCAGAGACCGTAAAGAGATGGAATTCATGGCCTTGACTCAAGGGAATAAGACTATCCTTGAGTATCAGCAGCAGTTTGAAAGCTTGTTCCATTTTTCTCCTAGGCATATGAGGTCAGCGGAGGAAAAGGCTGCAAGTTTTCTGAAGGGACTAAAGGCATATATTGGGTCAGTGCTCGAGGTCTTAGATTTGACAGATTATGGCCAGATTGTGCAAAAAGCTAAAACTATGGAAGATAAGCAGAAGGAAGAACAGTCCCTCACACTTGGATTGTGGAAAAGGACTAATCCATTTTCGGACATGGGTAACTCATCCAAGGTATACCGTGGATTGTATAGTTCTGGGCCTACATATAGACAGCCCTATAGGCCATCTGGCTACCTTCCTCAACCAGCTGGTGGTTCGGGCTCTACATCTTTTCGCCCAAACACTAGCACGGTGCCTACAGTCACAAGGCCACCCCATCCCCCATCTGCATCAGGTCAAGTGCAAAGGGGCCCTGCCCCAGTTTCGGCGTCACAGATCCGTTGCTTTAATTGCCATTATTGTGGGCATTTCGCTAAAGACTGTCGAGTCAGACCAGCCTTACCATCCAGTCAGCCCTCTGTGTACAGACCTCCCCTAACTCGGGGGAATCAACCGCAAGGAAGAATGTATGCCTTGTCAGCTGAGGAAGCTGAGGCCAGTACGGAAGTGGTAGTAGGTACATTTTAATTTAAGATTTTCCTTATGTTAAATGTTGATGACCTGTTGTACTTATATGCATTGCTGCACTAGGTGTTCTACCTATATCGGGTATACCAGCCTATGTCTTGTTTGATTCAAGAGATACACATTCGTTCATATCTAAGAGATTTACTGAGAAACTTGGTATGTAGCTCAGGACACTAGATCATGAGATGATTGTTAGTATCCCTATAGGAAAAGTTACACAGTTGAAGGAGGTGTATGGGCCATGCCCAATTGAAATCAATGGAAAGAAATTGGATGCACAACTTATCAAATTCAACATGCAGAATTTTGATGTTATACTGGGCATGGATTGGTTGTCAGCCCATCGAGCAAATGTGATGTGTGCCGGAAAATTAATTAGGATGACAAATGATGAAGGGAAGGAATTGAAATACCAAGCCAATAAAATGAATCGGGCTAGAAAAGTCCTCATCTCCGCTCTTCAAGCGGTAAAGTTGTTGGAAAGTGGATGTCGGGATTACGTAGCATCGGTACTTGATGTTGATGCAAAGGTTACACCTCTAGAAGAGGTAGAGGTGATTAAAGAATTTCCCGACGTCTTTCCAGATGATCTGATGCAGCCACCGCCTAATAGAGAGTTGGAATTTGCCATAGACTTGATTCCTGGAGCAGCTCCAGTGTCTAAAGCTCCATACAGGATGGCACCAGCTGAATTGAGGGAGTTACAAATGCAGTTGCAAGAATTATTGGAGAATGGGTTTATTCGCCCAAGTGTTTCACCTTAGGGTGCCCCAGTATTGTTTTTCAAGAAGAAGGATGGCAGCTTGCGTATGTGCATCGATTACCGAGAATTAAATAAGCTAACCATTAAGAACCGGTATCCATTACCACGCATTGATGATTTGTTTGACCAACTAAAAGGTGCAAAGGTATTTTCAAAGATAGACCTTAGATCAGGCTATTATCAGCACAAGATAAAGAGCAGTGACATACCCAAGACAGCTTTCAGGACTCGGTATGATCACTATGAGTTCTTAGTGTTATCTTTTAGATTAACCAATGCACCGGCGGTATTCATGGATTTAATGAATTGAGTATTTCACGATGTCCTGGATAAATGGGTAATTGTTTTTATTGATAACATCTTGATCTACTCTAAGACGAAAGAGGAGCATACCCAACCACGAGGATGGTATTCAGGTGAGAGGACAACAATTGTTTGCCAAATACAGTAAGTGTGAATTTTGGCTTAAGCAAGTTGGATTCCTGGGACACATAGTATCGAAGGATGGAATCAAGGTGGATCCTGATAAGGTAAAAGCAGTAGTAGAATGGGAAAACCCCAAGAACATTATAGAAATTAGAAGTTTCTTGGGTTTAGCTGGGTACCACCGGCGCTTCATTGAGAACTTCGCTCGGATCTCAGCACCAATGACCAAGTTAACCAAAAAGGGGGTAAAATTTGAATGGACAGAGGAATGTGAGAAAAGTTTTCAGGAATTGAAGAGAAGGGTAGTGTCATCCCCTGTGTTGACCATCCCTGAAGGCACAGGTGGAATGACAGTCTACACTGACGCTTTTAAGGTCGGCTTGGGTTGTGTTCTCATGCAACGTTGTAAGGTGATAGCATATGCATCTCGACAACTAAAGGAATATGAGAAGAACTACCCCACTCATGACTTGGAACTAGCCGCAGTAATTTTTGCCCTAAAGATTTGGCGACATTATTTGTATGGGGAGAAATGCGAGATATACAGTGATCACAAAAGCCTTAAGTACTTTTTCACCCAAAGAGATTTGAACATGAGGCAGAGGAGATGGCTTGAGCTCATGAAGGATTATATCGCAACATTGGTATCATCTGGCAAGGCTAATGTAGTAGGAGATGAATTGAGTCGGAAGGCATAGACTGTGTCACTCTCATACTTAGCAGTCAGCCCACCATTCGTACAAGAGGTGATGCTAATGGATGAAACCTTCTTATATGAAGGAGCAACCTTAGGGCTTGAACATCTTAAGCAATAAACTCTATTCTACTCCACTACTTTTGGTCTGAATGACATGGTAGAGCAAACACCAGACATCAAAGTTACTATGTAGCTTTGCTTTTTGCATATGCCTACAAAGACAGTGATGCTAGAGTTCCTTCAGAAGTTTTCTCCCAAAGAATTTGATTAAGACACCATGCTTCGAGGGCAATGCCTGTCTAGTTCAAGGAATCAACTTTTATTCTTCTTTATACCATTTCTCATTTCATTTAAAATTGTGCATTTATCAACTCATGCCAAATTAAAAAGAATGTCTCAACTCCAAATCAAAAGTACAAGAAACCCACAGAATTACACATGGTCCAACACCATAAAATAGGGGTCTCTTATTTTTCAGAAGAAAGTCCCATCTTAAGATACAGGCTTGTTTTTTTCTTCTCAACAGGGTTTTTATACGTTCAAAATGGGTACTTTAGTCAAAAATTTTATTTTCATACATCAAGCAACCGAATGGTATGATCATTAGCCAAAAGCCAAAGTAGGACGTCATCCTTTAGCAAGCTCAAAAAAAACAAAAAGAAAAACAAACAAAATAAAGTGAAAAAAGCAGAAACTGGTTTCCCTCCCCCACACTTAAGTCATGCAATGTCCTTAATGCATGGAAAGAATTAAAAATGAAGACAATGCAAGGGGGTCATACCTGATTAATAGTTAATCATCAGTGTAAAGAGGTTCATGGAGATCCATGACCTCTTCACTACTAGTATTAGGAAACTCGAGGAATGGTTTCAAACGCTGACCATTAACTTTCGAAATTACCCCTGTTCCTGGATTCAAAATCTCCACAGCCCCATGGGGATATACATTATGGACAATAAGCAGGCCATCCCATGAGATCTAAGCTTACGGAAAAAAGATGCAATCGAGGTTGTACAATAAGACCTTATCACCAATTGCAAAAGATTTACCGAATGTACTTATCATGGAAAGCTTTGGTCTTTTCCTTATAAATCCTAGAACTTTCATAGGCTTCATTCTAAGTTCCTCCAACTCGGATAGTTGGAGCCTCGATAATTCCCATCGGACAAATCAAAGTTAAGTTTCTTGATGGCCCAAAGGCCTTATGCTCAACTCAACTGGGAAAATGACAAGCTTTCCCATACACCAAACGGTAGGGAGACTGACCAAGATCGGTCTTGAATGCAATTCGATGGGCCCACAAGGCATCAACGAGCCTAAAGGACCAATCCTTACGATTGGGATTAACAGTTTTCTCTAACATTTGTTTGACCTACCTATTAGACACCTCCACTTGGCCACTAGTTTGGGGGTGATATGGGGTAGATAACTTATAGGTGATCCCATACTTTTTCATTAAGGCCTCAAAAGCCTGATTACAAAAATGAGTACCCCTATCACTAATTATTGCACGTGGTGCACCAAAGCGGGAAAAAATGTTCTCTTTGAGAAACTGGACCACCACTTTGTGATCATTAGATTTACAAGGTATGGCCTCTATCTATTTAGAAACATAATCAACGGTCAAAAGTATGTACAAATTCCCAAAGAAATTAGGGAATGGTCCCATAAAATCGATGCCCCATACATCAAAGATCTCAACTATCAAAATAGAGTTGAGGGGCATCATGTTCCTCTTATTGATACGGCCAAAAGACTAGCAGGCAGGACAAGCCTTACAAAAATCAAAAGCATCTCTAAAAAGAGTGGGCCAATAAAATCCGCATTGGAGAACCCTTGCGGCAGTCTTCTTTGGTCCAAATGTCCACCACATGCATAATCATAACAAAAAGAGAGAATAGAATGTTGCTCATGATCAGGAACACATCGTCGGATAATCTGATCTGGACAAATCTTAAACAAATAAGGATCATCCCAGAAAAAGTGCTTAACTTGGGAATGAAACCTATACTTATCTTGGGTGGACCAGTGATCCGGAGTCACACTTAAAACTAAGAAGTTGACAATGTCAGCAAACCATGGTTCACTGGACACTACAAATAACTGTTTATCTGGAAATTTCTCGTTAATTGGAGAATCGACAATCAAGAAATTGGGAAGTCGGGATAGATGGTCTGCAACTAGGTTTTCAACTCTTTTTTTATCCCTAATTTCTATATCAAACTCTTACAAAAGTAAAACCCACCTAATGAGACGGGCTTTGGTATCCTTCTTGAACTAAGTATCGAGGCGAGAATGATCGTATACACCACCACATGTGACCCAACTAAGTAAGACCGAAGCTTTTCTAATGCAAACACAACCGCTAAAAATTCTTTTTCAATGGTTGTATAATTGAGTTGTGCATCATTTAAGGTCCTACTAGGATAATAAATGACAGTGGGCAACTTATTAATCCTTTGACCCAAAACCACTCCTATGGTAAAATCCGAAGCATCACACATCAGTTCCAAAGGTTCAGTCCAAACAGGTGATTGAACAATGGGTGCATTGGTCAACTCCTCCTTGAGTTGTTTGAAGGATTCTAGACACTCTTTAGAAAACTTAAAAGTTTGATCTTTTGCAAGTAATGAAGTGAGAGGCTGGGCTAACTGACTAAAGTTCTTAATAAACCTTCTGTAGAAGCCCGCATGCCCTAGAAAAGATCGGATGTTCTTAATAGATTGAGGAGGTGGTAAATTATCAATTAAATCCACTTTGGCTATATCTACCTTAATTCCCTCCTTGGATATTACATGGCCTAAAACAATACCAGATTTAACCATGAAATGGCATTTCTCCCAATTCAAAATCAAATTCTTAGATATGCACCTTTTCAAAACTAGAGAAAGATGATGAAGATATTCAAAATACAAATTCCCATGAATTGAAAAGTCATCTATAAATACTTCTAAGAATTTTTCGACCATGCCTGAAAATATACTCATCATGCATCGTTGAAACATAGCAGGGGCATTGCAAAGCCCAAAGGGCATCGCTGTAGAAAATGTTCCATATGGGCATGTAAAAGTGGTCTTATGTTGGTCCTCTACATAATTGCGATCGGTTATAGCGAATATCCATCAAGAAAACAATAGTATTCATGTCCATTAACCTCTCTAACATCTAGTCAATAAATGGCAATGGGAAATGGTCCTTTCAGGTTGCCACATTAAGTTTCCTGTAGTCTATGCACACTCTCCACCCAGATTGGACACGGGTTGGAATTAGTTCATTATTGGCATTGGGAACTACAGTCACACCAGACTTCTTAGGCACTACGTGAACTGGGCTTACCCATTGGCTGTCAGAAATAGGATAAATTATTCCATAATCCAAGCACTTTAGGATCTCTTTCTTAATAGTTTTCATCATCACTGGGTTAGCTCTTCTTTGGGGTTCCGTGGATGGTTTAGAATCCTCCATAAGATGTATATGATGTTGCACAATAGAAGGGCTTATACCTTGAAATCAGCCATGGTCCAACCTAGGGCTTCCTTAATATCTTTTAACACTTCAAGTAACTCCTCTTCCTAGCTAGAAGTCAAATTTGAAGAAATTATTACAGGAAGAGTCTGGTCAGGCCCTAGAAAAGCATACCTCAAATTAGATGGCAACTCCTTAAGATCTAGCTTAGGGGGCTTAACTATGGAAAGTTTGGGATTGGAATTGGAAAGGGGTCCTAAGGGCTCTACAGGTGTGTGAAGACTCAAGACTTTAAGAAAGAAATTTTCATTATCATCATCCAACTCATCCATACACTCTTGGAATTCTGAATCAAAATTAATATCAAAGTTGGTAATTAAATCATCAGAAAAATCTAGAAAATCCTCAATCATGTTAATCTCTTCTTCCATATGTGGTTGCTTGCCTATCCTAAGCATGTTAAACTCCACAGTTTGGTTACCAAAAGATAATCTTAGGAAACCATTCCGGCAATTGATTAATGCATTACTGGTAGCCAAGAATGGTCTTCCTAGAATTATTGGGATCTCATCCTTGGTTGAGAAGGGCTTGGTATCTAACACAATGAAATCAACAGGGAAAATAAATTCCCCCACCTTTAGTAAGACATCCTACACTATCCCTTTAGGAATTCATCCCTTTAGGAATTTTAATAGACCTATCTGCCAACTGAAGAGTAGTTCCAGTGGCTTTCAATTCTTCCAATCCAAGTTGCTTATACACATGGTAAGGTAAAAGATTCACACTTGCGCCAAGGTCAAGCAAGGCATGCTCAATGTAGGTGTTTCCTATGACACAAGATATGGTAGGGCTCCCTGGATCCTTATACTTGGCCACTATAGGCTGAGTAATTATGGATCTAATGTTACCCGCCAAGAATGCCTTTTTGGGCACACTAGTGATACGTTTATGAGTACACAAATCTTTCATACCTTTACATAGGTGGGGATCGGGATATGGCATCCAAAGAGGGATGTTCACTTCTATGTTTTTGAAAACTTCTAAAATTTTGTCCATGGAAGCAGTCTTCCTTTTGTTTACCAAGCAAATAGGAAATGAGACAGAATGAACATAAGGACTGTTAAGGATTTGCCCCTGTTCAGAAGAATCATTTTTGGTTTCCTCAACCAAATCATCTTTAGTTTCAGAAAAATCTTTAGGTTCATCAAACGAACCTGAAACAAGAGGCACACTTGTGTCCTCAACTGAAGGAGAGTTAATAGGAGTAATAGATGAGGAAGATTTAGGAACGCTCTATTGGTACTCTCTACCACTCTTAAGGGCATAAACAACATTACATTGGTTAGAGGGCCCTTGTTGGGTCTGACCTTGTACTATATTCAGTGGTGCATAGTTGATGTTTGTGAACTAACAGGCTGATGATGCCTAGGGTTAGGCTCTGGTTGACTAGGTAAAGTTCCTTTCTCCCTCTCACACATAATTGAGACAACTTGAGTGAGTTCTCTCTTAATATTTTGATGGCTTGTCATGAGGAGGGCCATATTTTTTTCCAAGTCACTTATTCTACTTGCCTCTCCAGTGTTGGTAAACCCAAGGGGTTGCTGATAAGATGATAGGAGAGGGGCCCTAGGAAAACTAGTCTGAGGTCCTACATTTGACCTAGGAAAAGTATTTTGGGAAAAAGATTGTTGTGCAAAGGGAGGCCTTTGGAGTCCAAGGTGACCTTGATTATGGAAATTGGAAGGCTCTGCTTGGTTGCCCTGATTCCAAGAGAAATTTGGGTGATTTCTCCATCCTAGATTGTAGGTATTACTCTATGGAATATTCTGGTATAAGGCATTAATACTATCATTAGAAGTGCCCCCAAAGGTGTTGGGGCATTCTTCTATGAGATGTCCAGGGGACTGGCACCAAGCACAAATCTTAACCAAATTGACTGATGATGGCTCTCTAGGAACAATAGCCTCAATTCTCTTGATTAGGCTATCCAAATGGGCTTCTTTGGCTACGATCCCATCCATAAAATATCCTTTTCCTCCTATGGTTCTTTCACTCTCTTGGGTTGATTCCCACTCACGGGTTTTATCAGCTAAGTCAAGTAAGAATTCCCATGCCTTTCCTTCATCTATAAAGGATGTGAATCCCTCAGGGCACATAGACTCTATCATTTGTTTAGTTGGGTAATCAATACCCTCATAAATTATTTGACATAAATGCCATAGGTCTAGGCCATGGTGAGGGCATTCTTTGAGTAGATCCTTGAATCTCTCCATAAGTTTGGAAAATGACTCACTAGGCTTTTGCCTAAACTGAAGGATATCACTTTTAAGCTTATTGGTCTTGTGAGTTGGGAAAAACTTCTTAAGGAAGACAACTGTGAACTGTTCCCATGAAGTTATGGAATTTGTGGGTAACCCATACAACCACTTCTTAGCTTGGTCTTTCAATGCAAAAGTGATAAACCTAAGCTTAACAGCATCATCAGAAAGCTGTTGGATCTTATTTAGAACACATACCTCTTCAAATTCCCTTAGAAATAGGTATGCATCCTTAGAGGTCAACCCATGGAAGTGGGGCAACATAGTGATGTATTGAGATTTGAGTTCAAAATTATTGCTCTGGGCTTGTGGTAAAACTATGCAGGAAGGTTGGGCTGTTCTAGCAGGGTAGAACCTATCTTTCAGAGATTTAGGTGAAGGGTTTTACTGTTGGTCTCCCATATTGAAGGGTTTTAAAGAGAGCAAACGTATAGGGTCACTACTTGTTGGATCTCTTCTTTCTAACCGATTCTTAGTATTACGTACCCACCTAACACTCATGCAACAGGAAACTACCCACAACTAGAGTAAGACAAGCACAAAAGAATGGATAGCAAAAAATTTTTTTTATGATTTTTTTATGATTTTTTTTATTTTTTTTGGCTTTTTGAGAGCTTTCTGCAGGGATCTAGGGTTACTCAGGTCAATTTTTTAGGTACTGCTACAGGGCAAAACCTATCTTTATCATACTATGAGGCATGGTGACCTCAACCAATACAACTATTATTGCAAGTTGTTCCTCTCAAGAATTCAATAAAAGAAAAGGAAAAACAAAACAAAGCAAACAAATCACTCTAATTTATCAAAAGAAAGCGAAAAATAACATGGAACTATCTCCCCGGCAATGGCGCCAAAAACTTACTTGAGATTTTAAATGTAACCGCAAGCGTACGGATCAATGTAGCTACAGGTCGAACACAGGGAGAGCAGCCACTTTATTTTTTTACTTCTTTTAATAATGCAAAAATGAACTGATTAATGGTTGTGATCTATTTCTAATTACCGTCCTAAACATATGTATCTAAAATAACGTCCTAACCATTCGTCATCTAAGAATTTAAAAACACAAGCCACGCAATTAAAATTAAATAAATAAATAACTAAAAATAAACAACCCACGCAATTTAAAAAAAATTAATAAAGGAAAAAAATACTGAAATAAAAAAAAGTAAAAAAAAAAAAAGGGAGAAAGCTAGAGAGAGACTCACAAGTAGGTTTCTCTACTTAGCCCAAGGGATACATCATAATATGAGCTTCCCTACTTGACCAGAGAGTCACTATTATAAGGGTTGCTCTACTTGGCTTTAGGGAAAGGGAGACAATTAAAATAAAAGCAATAAATTAATGGTTATGGCTAGGAGGGGCAAAGCCAACACATACACTAGCCATGAACCTTAGGGGAAAGGGATAGCATTAATGTAACGACTGAAATTGAAATCCTAAATTAAGAAAGAAAGGGTAGTCAGAAGAGGAAATGAGAGGGGGGAGAGAAGACTACTGAAGGATCCTACTTACTTGAACTTCAACCCTTAAACTGAAAACTTGATCGATTTGAGATACTACCAGTACTAAAAATCAGATCTGGAATAAATCAAATCTGAAATTACTAGTACTAGAGAAAACAAATTTGAAGAAAAAATAAATTGAACTTGAAAGACATGCTTCATAGCTTGTTCGTGTCACCTAGAACTAAGCCTAGAACTAGAACTTGAAAATTACAACTTCAATTGCTTAAACAATAAAAATAAAAAAAACTGAATCAAAAACAAGAGTGTTTGCATTAATTGAATAAAAAGAACTTACAAAAGTGTTTAAAACATAAACCTAGAACTAGAGTTAGAGAAAGAGAAAACTAGAGAAAGAGATAGAGCAACTAAAAAAAACCTAGAAGAAGAATGAAGTGTCTCCTCTCCTCTTGCATGAGTTGTATTTATAGGGAATGGGGAGGTAGGGTAACAAATTTCTCCTTCCTAAAAGGGAGAAATCCACAATTGGTAGTGAGATCTTTTGAGACCAAAAGTGCTAAGGTGGAGGAGAGAGAAGAGAGAAATAAACTTGGAGAAATTTCCTATAATTTTTTTGCTTATTTTCTTTCCTTTTTTTTTATTTATTTCTCTTCTTTTTCTCCCTCCATGGGACGATTTTCCTTCTTGCTTTGTGTGATTTGGACAATCTTTTGGTGATGATGTGGAGGAGAGAGAAGATTTAGACAAGATTTATTTTTCCCTTTTTTTTTTCTTCCTTTTTTCTTCTCTTCTTGAAACCCTTCAAGATTTTCCTTGCTTCTAATTTGATGTGAAATCCCTCTATGCCCTTAGTGCTTTAAGTGAGTGAAAAGTAGGAAATCTTCAACAAAATTCTCCAAAAAAAGACAACCATGAGATTCAAACTTGAGACCTCCTGGTGAGCAAGGGAATTTTGCACACCATAGCTCACCAACTACACTAGGTAGTTGTTGTTGGAGAGATATGACGTCCGATAATGCTTGAAGCCTTTAAAATATAAAACCTACAAAAAGAGAATAAAACCCAAGGTCCATTCTAAATATATAAAATGCATGTTTTATTACCTTAGATTTCACACATGAATGTGCTCATCAATATGGCAGAGGTTGATAATGCAGTGAGGTGGATTCTTCTGATAAGGAGGCATGGACGGGGGGGGCACCCGATCTTCTGACTCTTCCTCTAATGATTCTCATATTCTGAGGGTTCTTATGATTCTAGCCCTTTGACTCATGACTCTTCTGTAAGCACGGGCATTCATATGATTCTTCCGAGCTCTAGGTACAATGAGTTAAGTAGGATCACTCTCTATAGTTTCTTCATCCAGATTGTTCACATGATCAGGGAGTGGATTGGTATTGACATTGGGAGGCTGTTTGATCTTGACCTCAATGGTTCCATTGTCTACCAAGTCTTAAATTGCACGCTGTAAGCCCAAACATTTGTCAATATTGTGCCCCTTGTGAGTGTGGTAGGCACAATACTCATGATCCCTATACCAAGCTGGAGGAGGGTTTTTTATCACTCTTGGAGCCACTGTCTCTAGCAATCCTTGCTTCTTTAAATTTTCATATGCAGCTGTTACAGGAATTCCCAAATCAGAAAACTACCTTCTTGGGTGAGGAGCCTTTTGGGCGGGTGCATCTGCTTGTATTATGAAGAGCTGTGAAGAAGTGGTTGGTGAGACTGACTACTAAACTGAACTCATCATATTAGTTTCTGGACTCTTTCCCCTTTAGACTCGGGTGTTCTTGCTTACATGTTTGGAGGATCCTTGATACTGGACCTCTCTCAGAATTCTGTCTTCCACCCATGTGCTGGTGGCTATCAAGGCATCAAAAGTTTACAGATGCTGATAGTGAAGAACATCATAATAGGGTTTTGACAAGTTCTCTATTAACATCTCTACCTGCTCTACTTCTGAAGGCCTATCTGCCACTTTAGCGACCTTGTCTCTGAATCTCATCAAGAAGGCGGTGAATCCTTCTTTAGGCTGCTACCTCAACGTCTCAAGCTCCCTACATTTCACATCCACCTCAATATTGTATGAGTACTGTTTAGTGAAGGATTTCACCATCGTTACCCAATTCTGAGTCTGTGATGACTCCAACTGTGTGAGCCACCTCAGTGCTGGTCCTAATAGGGTCAACATGAAAGCTTGCCCCATCTGGTTATCTGTAAGGTGCCACGACTTGGCGATGCTGAGGAAAACCTTGAGATGAGCCTTGGGGTCTCCTAACCTAACAAACTTATCAGTCTGCCACTTGAATTTTTCTAAAAATCTTGCTCCGGAGAAGAAACTCATTTCTTCAGAATCCACTGCTTGGCCTTCTGTGCCTTTTCTTACTCGAATCATGTTCTCCAACTTCTCTAAATGCTCTTTGAGCTTCCTTTCTTTCTGTCTCTGGAGGTTCAAAGTGGACGTGTGCTGCAAATTCCTCTTCTTCATCTTCGATCACTACCCTGGGAGGAGGGACCTTGGAATAGGCCCCTCGTTGACCATTCAGATAGGTAGGTGAAGATCCTCTCTAACCATTTGGGTGGGACATGCTCTGGTTCCCATGAGTTGACTCAGGAAGAATTCCCACCTCCATTTTGGTCTACATCTCCTGTTATCGGTGTCAGCTCATTTCTGGGATCAGCTCTAGGAGGGTTCTAAAGTGTATGCAATATTTGAGCTATCCCTCTTTTGACTTCAGCTATCTCTATCTGTAAGGCCTCCATAGGACGGACCCAGGCCTATTCGGGTGTTTCCATGTTGGGTGGATCCATGCTTACTGGGCTATAATCACCTGGTAGTAGACAACTTCAAAGAGATGATGGAGGTGATTCTGGATTTAGGCGAGTCAATCGATTACCCTGAAGCAACCAAAGGGACCGCGGTGAATACTTAAGATGTGAAATTTTGCTTGAACCGAAAGTGGGTTATTTTAGGATTCTTGAATTCCCAACCCCTTGTTTGTGCATTCATCAAATTAATAACCAATAATTCATCCAAAGTCAGTCCACTAAATGGTAGGGGGTGGATAGGGTTTGATGCCCCTGGTCCACCCAATGTCATAAACAGGAAGTTCATACAAATGGCTTGTTGAGAATATTCCCATAAGACATTCTATGTAATAAAGTCATGCTTTCCTTACTCTTTTTCCCACTGGGTGTCCTTCCTTCTAATTTTCTTGGGACTTCTCGGGACTTGACGTGACTCTGATGGGATTTCCCCTGAGTCACGTATATGGACATTCTTCTTAAGGAGGAGGGACACATTTTATCTGAAACCCACTTAGGAATGCAATTCTTTATGGTGGGAATATAGTGTAGGAACTTTCCGTTTAAGATCACAAACAAGCTCTCTGATTAGCTTGTGGCTCTCTAACCGTCATCTATTTTCTACATGATGCGAGCATGCGGTGGATGCAATAGGACCTACAAGGCTTCCTTGACAGGATCTATATACGCAAGATATGTGATCCTTTTGATATACCCAGGTATGAGATCAAGGGGGTGACTCCTTGCCCATTACTCGTGACTACACACGAGGTTAAGGAATTGGCCACTGGGTGGTGGAACCGTGAGTGATTGTGTGTAAAAATGTAATGTAGGGTAACCATCATTCGATCTCAAAATGCCGTAAAGTGCTCAAATCTCCCTGAGGGTGCTAGCACAAATATAGACATCCTCGCCATTTGATGACGCATTCGATCTCAAAATGATATAAAGTGCACGGACCTCCCCGAGGGTGCTGGCACAAATGCAACATCCTCGCTTTTTGACGATACCTTTCACTCTTGTACAGGAAGCAGGTATCATTTGCTCTTAGAGTACTCTCCATAACATTCGCTGACCTCCCCGAGGTGCGGGCATGACAGGGAGTCCCTCGCTAAATGATTTCACTTCGAGCACGTTGCATGATGCGGTTAGCGAATACAACTACAAACATGGGGTTAGCCAAACACATTTTCAAACAAAGGTGGTGGAAAATGTTCTTGCATTTAAAGGTTGCATCTAGTATCGAAAGCTTGACATTTATCTCCAGTGGAGTCACCACTGTGAGGGTAGCAGCTGGAGAAGAATGGACTATGCATCCCGACCTCTCTTCCTCTCTCTCTTCACCTTCATGTGAGGGAGTGGTTGAGTCCTATGTGCAGCTTGTGAGCCCACACCACCATACCACCACTTGGAAATACGTGGAGGCCTATTACGTAAGAGTGTAAAATTTATCATTTGAGGCGAGAGTTTTAATGATGGTCAATTGGGATTGAAATCATGCAAATGGGGTTTGGAGTCACCATATAGGGTTATGGGCCCGGGACACAGGCGTGAGCCTGATTCTTGAAAAGGGCCTTAAATTTGGTGGGTCCGGAGATTTAGGGTAAGTGTTAGTTCTGAGTTGGGAAGGTGTTAAGCACCCAATCGCCTAGTTTAACGGTCTTCTTGCTAGATGCTTGAGCGAACATTTTCACAATTATTACTATTCCACATGTATGGCTAGGTTATCACACATATATACATTAATTGAATTCAAACTACTATATACACTAAAACAAGGCTTATTAGATATCTATGCTTAAATGAGGAGAGATTATACTGAATTTGACCCTATTTCAGGTCAAGAGGGGTGGGCCCCTGATTTGTATCGGCTTGGACCGTCTTTCGTGTTATCCCAGCTTGGGGGAAGATGGTCTTGACCTCCAATTCCTTTCTTGAGAGATGCTAATTGTGATGGTATTCGGATAGAGTTTGACTAGAGCAGTGGCTTTTGGATTTGGATTCGGACAGAGCTTGGCTAGGGAAGGCTATTTCCGATCTTGGGATGAGGTGGCACTTCGACAGAGCTTCCACTGGGAATAGCTAAGGGAGAGCTTGGCTAAAGTGGCACTTCGGCAGAGCTTCCGCTGGAAATGGCTATTTCTAGAAAGATTTTAGGAACACTCAGACAGAGGTTCGGTTAGGAAAGGCTATTTCTGAAATGAAACGGGCTAACCTAAAAATGGATTGAAGAACTCCAAAGTCCCGAAGAACACTTTGAAGATCTGAGCGAGTTTGAGATCTTAACAAGGATCTCGTGAACCTAAAGAACCTCAAAAGAGGAGGTTTCTATCTCAAGAATGCTCAAGAACACTCAAGAACACTCAAGGGAGGTGGCTCAAGAACATACTACTTTTGGCTAAAAACTGGATCTAACTTAGAATTTGGATTGAAGGTCTTTAAGATCCTAAAGAACAATTCGAAGATCCGAATGAGTTTTCAGATCTTGACGAACATCGCTCCGAAGATCAGAAGAAAATCAAGAAGGGGGAGTGGAGGAAAATTTCACTATGAAAGAGGAGCGGGATTTTGGTTTTTTGGTGTCCTTTTTTCTAAGGGAGGGGGTGTTTATAGTTTTTACCAGAAAAATAGGAGAGGGGGAATCCCTTCATCCAGTGGGCAAAAGGGGGGGCTCTTGCCTAAAGTGAGGAGATAGGATTTTTGTCCAATGGGTAAAGGGGGTTTGAAGGCAAAAATGGGTGGGGAGGGCTTTTGTCCAGTGGGTAAAAGGGGGTTTTCAGAAAAATAGGAGGAGAGAAATTTTAGCAAGAAAAAGGTGATTTTCAGAAAAATAGGAGAGAGAAACTTTAGCCAAAAAATGTGATTTTTGAAAAAGCGAGAGGAGAGAGAAAGTTTAGCCAAAAAAAGGTGATTTTCAAAAAAATTGTAGGAGACAGAAACTTTAGCCAAAAAAGGTGATTTTTAAAAAAGTGAGAAGAGAGAGAAGGTTTAGCCAGGAAAGACAGTTTTGAAGCGGGAGGAGAGAAGGTTTAGCCAAAAAGTAGTTTTCAAAAAGTGAGAGGAGAGAAGGTTTAGCCAAAAAAGGTAGTTTTCAAAAAAATGGAGAGAGAAAGTTTACGTAGGTAGAGTGGGTGATGTCATGGGTGCGCGAATGCATAGGTGTGTGGGCAATGTGCACAGCGGGTGCGTGCACGTGCGGGTGTGCGGGCAATATGCATGATGTGCCGGCCACATACTCATCGTGCAGGCATCGTGTGCACGGCATGCCACAGGGGCATGCACAACGTGTGGTGGGGGTGTGCATACTATGCGGTGGGGAACGCGCGCTTACGGTGAAGGCGTGTGGTGGGGAACACGTGTCTTTGGACGAGTCGCACACTATCTTTGCAAGGCGTCTGACGTCCGGTGGAGGCACGTAGCATGAGGCAGGGGTGTGCGGCCAGGCTGGGCTTGGCTGGGCTAACTTAGTGAAATTTGGTGGTGGTAGCTTAGGCAGTGTCGTGACATGCTCGTGGAAAAAATGTGATTTTCCAGGGAAGGTTACGGGAGATCCATTGGTCCAATTTTGGCATACCATATATCGTCGGAATCATATTTTTGAGCACTATCTATCTGTATAGTCATCTTGACTGGATTCTTTTATATATAAAAATCCAAAATTGGACCCCTTCCCTCCCTCATGGGGATTTCAAGGGTCTCAGACCCAGGAGTGTATCGGGGTTATCTGGGTAGGTAGGAGATGAATTTTAGGGTGTTTGGGTTAGGTGAGGGATTTTCAAGGTTTCCAACAGGATTGTCCATGTGCGAGGCATATATGCGGGAAGGTGTGATTTTTTGGGGATGATGGCTGGAGATCTGTCGGCCCAATTTTGATGTATCATATATCGTCCAAATCGTGTTTCTAAGCACTATTTATTTGTATGGTCATCTTGACCACATTCCTTCATATATGAAAAGTTAAAATTAGACCTTCCTCTCTCCCACATGGGGAATCTAGGGTTTCGGATAGGGAACATTTCCATCAGCATCTCTATTGGTCTGAAGTTGAAAGTCGTGCCCAAGATCCATATTTCATCATATCCAGAGGAGGGTGACAAAATTGGGTGTCTACAGGATCATAAAAAAGGGTTTGGAGTCGCCACCTAGGATTATGGGCCTAGGACCCAGGTGAGCCCAATTCCGAAGAAAAGGGCCCAAAAGTTGGTCTAGTCCAGAGATTTAGGGTAAGTGTCAGGTTGTAGAATTGGGAAGGTATTAGGTACCCAATCTACCCGGTTCGACCGGTCTTCCTGCTAGATGCTTAGGAACGAACATTTTTCATAATTATTTTTATTCGACATGGATGGCTAAGTTATCATACATATATACATTGAGTGAATTTAAATGACTATGTACACTAAAACAAGGTCTATATAAAGTCTACATGATGACAATTCGGTTAAGAATACGTACTGAACTTAACCTGTTTGGAGACGGGAGGCGGGCCTGATTAATACAGTATGGATGTCTTTGGTTCTCTGGTTCGGGGAAGATGGTCTTGACCTTCAACTTTCTTTCTTAAGAAATTTTGATAGTGATGATATTTGGGCAGAGTTCCAGCTAGGAATGGTTACTTTCGGATTTGGATTTGGACAGAGCTTCGGCTAAGGGAGGCTATTTCCATATTTGAATTCGGATAGGGCTTCGGCTAGGGAAGGCTATTTTTGGGCTTTGAATGAGGAGGCACTCTGACAGAGCTTCTAATGGGGATAGGCTATAGGAGGACTAGGCTGAGGTCGCACTTTAACAGAGCTTCCGCGGGGGATAGGCTAGTGGAGGGCTAGGCTGAGGTGGCGCTTCGGCAGAGCTTTCGCTAGGAATGGCTATTTTTAGAAGATTCCAAGGGCACTCAGATAGATCTTCTACTAGGAAATGCTATTTTTGGAATGAAATGGATTGAAGATCCCCAAAGCCCCAAAGAACACTTTGAAGATCTGAGCAGAACTCTGGATCTTGACAAAGATCTCTTCGTAGACCTGAAGATCCTCAAGGGGGGAGGGATTTCTATTTTTGGTAAAGGTCAAGAACACTCAAAAGGGGGGAGGCTAAAAACATGCTATTTTTGGAAAAAATGGATTGAACTACAAACTTGGATTGAAGATTTTCAAAGTCCCAAGAACACTTGAAGATCAAACAAAATTTAGGATATTGCGAAGATCACTCGAAGACACGGAAAACTCAAAGGGGAGGGAAGGAGGAGAGAGGGCAGAGCTTCACTTCCGATAGGTGGTTGTCGAGTTATGATTTTTGGTGTGTTAAATCCAAAGGAGGGGGTATTTATAGGATTCTACTACAAACAAGGAGGAGAGAGAATTTTTAACCAATAGGTAAAAAGGGGGTTTTTGGACAAACGGGAGGAGAGAGAATTTTTAGCCAATGGGGGCAAAAAGTGGGCTTTTGAACCAACAGGAGGTTACGGTGTAGGGTATGCTAGTGGAGTAGTGCATATGCAAAATTGGGTGAAGAGGAAATTTCTTCACCCTTGGTCAGTGGAGCAGTAAATACCAGCCGTTGACTACGGCATACAAGGTTGGGTTGAAATGCATGAGGCATGACCGGTATAGATGCACTAGAGGGTAGGCATGGTGGAAGGATGGGCAGGCAATGTGCACAAATGGGCAGGTAATGTGCACGTGGGCGAGCAATGTGAACAGTTGGGCGAGCCTGGCCTGACTCGGAATGCATGGGGCAAGGATGGGTAGGCACGATTGCAGGTTAGCTGCGGTGTGCCGGCTATAGCAACACTGGGAAGCGATGGGTGGGAACTTGCACGACAAGTGGGGGTGTGGATGGCGGGGCATGGGCGGGAAGGATGGCGGTGCGATGCAATGGGGGTGCAAGGAGCTATCACGGTGTTGGTGGCGAGCCAACATACATAGCATGCGTATGGGCTGACATGCTGGCCAGCGCATGCAGCATGCATACGGGTAGGTCTGTGAGTGTGTGCGCATGAATAAGAAATTTTCTAGTGATAATTATGGGAGATCCGACAGTCCGATTTTGACGTGCCATATATCATCAGAATCTTATTTCCGAGCACTATCTTTCTGTATCATCATATTTTGACCAAATTCCTTCATATATAAAAAAGTCAAATTTGAACCCTCTTCTGTCCTATATAGTGGTTTCCAAGGTGTTTAGATAGGGAATGAAATTGGGGTATTTGGGTAGGTAGGTAGTTTTTCCAGGTTTCCAGCAGGCTTGCCAGTGTACGTGGCATACGTACTAAAAAATGTAATTTTTCAGGGATGATTGCGGGAGATCTGACAGTCTAATTTTAATGTGCCATATATCATCGAAATCATATTTCTGAGCACTATCCATCTGTATGGTCATTTTGACTAGATTCCTTAGTATATAAAAAGTTAAGTTTGGACCCTCTTCTCTCTTGCACGGGGATTTCCTGGGTTTTCTTAGTCAATCATCATCTTTGTTGATCAAAAGTCGGAAGTCGCATCCAAGATCCGCATTTCATCATAACTAAAGGAGGGTGACAAAATTGGGTGTCTACAGAATGCCCCTCTTTGGCCGAGGCCTGTGCCAATGGCCTAAGGGCAAAGAAAAGAACGATCACATTTTGTCATCTGGATCATGTACTGCCATCATCTTGCTTATTAATGACTGAGTTGAAAAATGCAATAGATAATATCTTTGAAGTACTTTAGAGTTTTAGGACTTACGGACTACCGATTGTAGGAAAGGAATTATTGCTCTTCAATCCTACAAAGATATTAGTACTTTGATCTTTGACTTTTCCTTATTGGGCTTTACATGTGCTAGTTAGAATTTGGTCTCAGGTTGGGTTTTGAACCAATCTAGACTATCTGGGACCGATGGTTACAAGGGAGGAATTCTGCTCTTCAATCTTGTACAGGCAAAACATTTGATTCTTGGATTTTCCTTAAGCTGGGCTTCACATGTGCTAGCTCGGGAGTTTGGTCTATGAGATTGGGTCACTTAGAGCCGATACAAAGAGATTGGGCCACACAGGGCCGGTCAATGAATTGGGCACTTTGAAATGGGTCAATGAAATTAGGCCACACAGGGAGTCAATGAAATTTGGTTTATGATTTAGAATCTTGGAATTTGAAATTTGAACTTTGAGCCTTGATTTGGAATCTTAAATTTTTCTTTTTGGGAAAGCAATTTTTACCCATAAAATGGTCCCCCCTTTGTTTATTCCTCATTCTAACTTTTACGAGTGGGGAGGCGATTTGTGGGTGAGTGAGTTTGGGTTTTGAAATCTTCTTGAAGATAGAACTATTTGCATCTTCGGGTTTCTTCAAATTTTTCGAAGATCTTGAGGTTTTCCTTGAAGTTCTTCGTCTTTCTCATGAAGATCTTCATAGTTCTTGAGGAAGGAGTCATTTGGAGAATTTGACATTCTTGTGGGTTGTTGTGCAAATTGAGAAACTTCTTGGGGTTTCTTGTGATTTTGGAAAATATGGCTAAAAAATGAAAGAGAAAGACTTGTGGAGAAATCTAGCTGGAGGGTTGTAGAAAATCTTCTCAAAGGGACGAGAGCTTGGCCGATTGGTACTCTGGATAGACACTCCATAACACTCGGAACCATATCTATAACCCAGCATAGGGTTCCTGGGTATGTCTTTATATTTCATTCATCTTTTATTTTTGTTTTGTTCCCCTTTTTTTTTTTACTATCATTTATTTTCATGTTCTTTTTTTATTTTATATATATATATATATATATATATTCTTTATTTCCATTAGCATGAAAGGAGGAACCACCTACCTTGGCCCTGTATGGCCACCCGAACATGGTTTGGTCATGGTACAGGATACTTCCTTGTAGAGTGAAGGAGATGGTTGATTCATCATGCCTGTGCCGGTTAGCCCTTATAGAGACCCAAAAATTCAATCCAGCATTAGTAGGGACCTTGATGGAGCGGTGGTGGCTAAGTACTCACTTATTTCATCTTCTTGTTGGCAAGATTACCATCACACCTCTATGCTTGTACGCCTTGATGGGTGTTCCATTTGGGGGTAGACCCATGACCCTTCCTGAGAGTCCGACAGGCAGGGAGTTTGCGGACCTGACAGGTCTTACCATTGCAGCTAATTAGACACATATTCGTCTTAGGGATATCAAAGTGACTGACGAGGTGGTATTTTGCTCGGTGTTCTTCTTGGGATCTTAGAGATTCTTGGGATTGGGGTGGGGCCACCGATGCATACCTCTTGACTTATTTGTCATATGGAGACCAAGGTCTTTAGGACCAAGCTATCCTCCAGGTAATTTTCATTCATGTACCTATTTCCTTTCATTCATTTGGATTGCATTTCCTTTGATCTTTTTAAAATAGCCTTGGTGCTTTGAGCACTTGGTGTGTGGGGCCTCGAGCATTTTCCTTCTAGCTATAACCTATTGTCATATGGAGACCAAGGTCTCAAGGAAGCAAGCTACATCCTCCAGGTAATTTTCATTCATGTACCTATTTCCTTTCATTCATTTGGATTGCATTTCCTTTGATCTTTTTTAAAATAGCCTTGGTGCTTTGAGCACTTGGAATTCTGACTCAGGCGGGGATCCTCAGGCATTTTCCTTCCCCATAGCTATAAGGTGGGGAGACAATCAGGTGCTTGGGGGCCAACATAGTCCTCCAAGGACCACTGCTCGTTCTCTTACTGAGGTATGCCACATTTAACACTAAAATTCCTTTTGTCCTATGTTGTACAATTTGCAGGTCAATTGGAGGCCGTTCCAGTCTCTCATATTTCCAAACTCTGACAAAGTTTCTAGGCCAGGTGCTTATCTGAGAACTAGGTCCTATTCCGAGGCATATGGGGCCATGTCTGGTACCTGGGAGAGAGAGTCATACCCCAGTGGTCTGATCTCAAGTCATGTCTCTCTCCCTGTCTTCCTCCACCTATCATGCATTGCCCAGAGATCATCCCCATGGACGAGATTGAGAGATTAGTTGATGGAGTATGGGATGAATCATTTATTGAGTGGGATAGGGACTATAGGGCCTTCTAGGAGGAGAGGCAGTATGCACCCTTTTGGTCTTGATAGTCCGGTGGTATGTTGCCCTTTCTT
The DNA here is from genome assembly GCA_022985045.1 of Macadamia tetraphylla. Classification (NCBI taxonomy): domain Eukaryota; kingdom Viridiplantae; phylum Streptophyta; class Magnoliopsida; order Proteales; family Proteaceae; genus Macadamia; species Macadamia tetraphylla. Next base: position 15,770,488 of record CM040972.1, on the reverse strand, counting down.
GAGTATTTCCTTCATCTTTGAACTTCATTTTCTTTGGTCTTGGTGATGTTCTTCGGGGAGAATCGACATGTAGATTCTTCTCTTGTTCGTTGCATGTCGTGTTGTTGATCCTTCACAAGCTAGACCCTCTACTAGTGCGGGGAGATCTCGAATAGCCAATATCCTTAGTGGCTTCCCGGCTTGGTGTTATCCCAATGCGCCAATTCTAGCCATCCTCATCTTGAGCGGAGAACAGATGTAGATGCTTCTCTTGGGCTGCCCATTTCTTATGACTATATGAGTATCTGATCATCCTTCAATTGACTTTTGACTTCCTTTGGCTGATATGCTCTTTCTCAGGTGTCTCTGGAGGTCTATTATGAGATCAGGAGGATGCATTATGGCTTATGTGAGCGATGGTTGCCAAGGTATTTCCTTCGTTCACCTTTTTTCCTTTTGCCCTTCTTCTTTCATTATTCTTCTTCTTGATCTTTTCCTATATTCCTTAGGATGGAAGGATTGTTGCCTTGGAGAGCCAAGTCAGCTCCTACGAGTAGGAAATTGCATAACAGGATGCACTAATTCAAGATATGATAGAGTGGAGCAATGGACTAGCATCCATGAATTCCCAGTAGTCCACGAGGGTGATGCCGAGTATGGTTCAGATGATGACTTTACTTCTTAAGGACCTATTCCTGTAGTTCCTGCAAGCATAAACACATGTTTATTTTTTCTTTTCCTTTTTCTTTTTCCCTCCCTCTTATCAATTCCACAACTCAAGTCATAATTAAAATAATCGGGATAACACAAAAATCCAAATACTTCTTCATTCTATTACCAAGTGAATTACATGGAAAAGGGAACAATTTTCCTACCATAAACAGGATAGGTAAGTAATAAGGTGGGGAGACAACTCTTGAGGTGGGTGAAAGTTCACTAACTCTTCTAGGTCTATCACCTCGAGCCCATATTGTTGGCCGATGTACGTAGGCAAATAAAAGGATGTGAGTCAATCCCATCTACCTGAGGTAATTGTAGCCAATGATCTTCATCAAAAAATCTTCTTATGGACCCCTTGGGCTTCTCCATGCAATATCTCACATAGTCCTTTCCTGTAGGTACTTCTCCCAGTCAGTGAAAAGGTTGAATTCAGGAACTTTCCTCTTATCCTGGTAGCAAAGAGCTCCGAGCAAGCCTTTTGTTAATGGCTTAGTTAACTTCAGTTTCTCGAGGAGCCAAATTTGAAAAATATCATGACTCCCTTAATAATTATCTAGTTCGAATCTATGGTCATGGCTCATGTCCGAATCCCTTGAATGTTTACGCAAGAACCGTAGGGATGATATCACCTCCTTTCTTTAACTATTTACCACTTCAATTAGAACGGGTGGTGCACCATCCTGGGAGCTCAGAGAACATAGTGAGCTATCATGCAAAATAAATAAGTATCTTGTGATCTCTGTTGGTGAATTCCTCCCATTGGTAGATATTGGGCGAAGATCTGGGCCACCTTCGGGATGTCAATCTTCCCATACCTAACGTATTGTTTCACTTCCTCTTCTTTCCATCCAAAGAAGTCTTGAATTTCCTTTGAATAATCTTTCTTCAAAGGTGGTTGGAATAAACTGCCTTTGGGTGGAGATAACATACAAAATCTGAATTCTTCAAGAGTTGGGCAGATCTCTACTAGTCCAAACTGAAATACATGTAGTTCTGCATCCCAGTGTTGAGGCACTTGCCAGAGTAATTGGTGATCTAATTTCACACACCCGATCCAATCGATAAATGATATAGTCATGGATTCCAGCAATCTTAGCGCCCTCATGTTCATGTCCAAGGTCCATTTCCTCAATGTCTCATCTAACGAGCTCATGACTTTTCCTGAAACCATCCCGAACAAAAGGGATATGATGATTTATCAGAGTATTGCTCATTAGATAATGACTCAAACAAGCCTTTACCACTGTTGCATCAACCTCTTTTTTTTTTTTTTTTTTTGACTAATCAAGGATGGGGAGTAAACCGGCCTTGATAAACTAGTACCGGGTGGCGATTTTCTTTTAGGGGATGGATTCCTGGATAAGAGTTTGACAGACCATAGGTGAATGACAGATACCTAATGTCCTTGCATACCAAATGGCAATTCTTTGGGGATGGAATCCTAGATAAGAATTGATGGACCAATAGGGGGATGACAGATACCTAATTGCCATGCATGCCAAATGGCGATTCTTGGGGGATGGAATCTTAGATAAGAATTGATGGACCAATATGGAAATGATAGATACCTAATGGCATTGCATGCCAAATGGAAATTCTTAGGGGACACAAACTATGATGATCTTTTAAGATACTTTGATTATTAATCAAGGAACCAATTTATTGCCTTTAGATGGTTGAGACCGCACTTGAACATGTCAAGTTGCCTACGTATCCCTCGAAAGGAATAGGTCTGACATAGTTTAGGATGTTTCACCCTTTTAGACATAATATTTCTTGAGTTGATCTATATTGACCACTCTGGGTATTTCTTTACGGTTGTGGTCTATAAGTTTCATAGCTTTGCCTCGTAAAATCTCTTTGACAGTGAAAGGGCCATTACAATTGGGCCTGAATTTCCCTCTTGGGTCATAAATTGGGGCTCTTTGTTCTCAAAGAGCAAGTTCACCCTCTTTTATGTGGTGGAGCTTCACATTCTTGTTAAAGACCCTGGCCATTCTTAGTTGATATTTCTTCAGATTATCCATGGCTTTCATACGCCTTTTGATAAAAAAAATTGAGCTCGTCGTGTCTCGCCTTCACCCACTCTCCTTCAAGTAGCTGATTATCAAGAAGCACCCTTAGGGATGGTACTAGGATTTCCACGGGTAGAACCACCTCAACCCTATATACCAAAGAGAAAGGGGTTGCCCCCGTTGAGGATCGTACAGGAGTCCGGTATGCCCATAAGGCAAGGGGTAACTTATCAGCCCAATCCTTGTATGTTTCTGCCATTTTCTGCAGGATGACTTTGATGTTTTCATTGGCTGCCTCTACTGTCTCATTGGTCTGTGGCCTATAAGTGGTAGAGCTATGCCTTCTAATACCGAACTTTGTGCAGATTTTGTCGGTCTTGCCCCAGAAATGGGATCCTGGCCTGATATCAATTTCTGAGGTACTTCATATCGAGAAATGATATTTTCTTGAATGAATTTGGCTACCTTAGCAGATGTGAGGACCACATATGACTGAGCTTCTATGCACTTGGTAAAATAATCAATAGCTACCAAGATGAACTCATAACCATTGCATACTTTAGGGTTGATCTTTCCAATGACATCAATGCCCCGAGTGGAGAATGGCCAAGGTGAATTGAGCGAATGCAACTCTGTTGGTGGGATATGTATAATGTTAGCAAATATCTGACACTTGTGGCATTTCTTAACAAAGTCCACACAATCCACTTCCATTATGTTCCAGTAATATCCCAGCCTAAGGATCTTCTTAGATAACATCTTAACATTCAGTGGGGTCCACAAAGACCTTGATGAATTTCCTCCATGATGGTTGCAGCTTACTCCTCGTCCACACACAACAATTGTATTCCGTCATAGGATGTCTTGTATAACAAATCCTCTTGAAGGATAAACTAGGTGGCATATCTCCTTAGAAATTTCTTTTCACTATCAGTTTCTTCAACTGGGTACTTCCTTTCCCTGATGAAATCTACTATGTAAGCGAACCAAAACCGACATTCATAGTGAGAGAGTTTACCGAATTCTGATAAATGGGCTTGCTTTTTTGTTCCACCAAGAATGGGTGAACCCTAGCCATAAGGTTGCATTCTACCATAGAAGCCAAGGTTGTAAAGGCATCAGCAAACTTGTTATTATCTCTCTGGAAGTATTAGAACGAGATCTTCTCGAAGTGTTCAACCACCTCTTTCAAATGTTCTTGATATGGCTTCAACTTTTCATCTCTAGTCTTCCATTTTTCTTGCGTCTGATAGATGTCGATGGATGAATCACCCTACATCTTGATTTTTTTGCACTCCAATAGTCAAAGCAGTTTCGAGCCTGAAAGCACAAGCTTCATAATCGGCAATATTATTGGTAATGGAAAAATCAAGGTAGAATGATGAAGGTAAGTAAAGGCCATCAGGAGTGACAAGCAATATTCCCGCACCACATCCCCCCGATTGGTTGCTCCATTAAAGAATAACTACCATTCATTAACTGTATCTTCTTCCTCTATTGTTGTGATTCCTTCATCGAGAAAGGCATCATCCAAGGATCTTCCATCTTCTGTGGGGTGGGCAGCCAAATGATCGACTATGGCCTGCCACAAATTTCTCAGTAACGTAGGTGATGTCAAACTCCGATAGCAAAAGCAACCAATGGGCCATCCTTCCTGTTAGGGCTGGTTTCTCGAAGAGGTATTTGATGGGATCCATCCTTGAGATCAAGTGCATCAAATAGGAAACCATGTATTGTCGTAACCTTTTCGTTGCCCAAATCAACGCCGCACAAGTTCTTTCCAAAGATGTGTATCGTGTCTCATATTCCAGGAACTTCTTACTAAGGTAGTATATGGCATGCTCTGCCCCTTCTTTTGTCTCTTTCTTTGCTAGCAAAGAGCTCATTGAATACTCTCCCACGGATAAGTATAAGGGAAGTGGTTCTCCTTCCACCGCCGATGTCAATACTGGTGGGTTCATAAGGTATCCTTTTATTTTGTCAAAAGCTTATTGGCATTGGTCATTCCATTCCGTGGGCTGATCCTTCTTCAACAGCTTGAAAATTAGTTCACATATGGTCAACTGAGCTATGAATCTGCTAAAATCTGGATGTGACCCAAAATCCTTGTATTTGCTTCTTAGTCGATGTGTGGGTGTGAGGTCCTGACTAGAGAAATGGGCTATGCATCTCCCCGTCCACTCTCCTCTCTCTTTCTTCACTTTCAAGTGAGGGAGGGTTCGTGTCATGGTGTGCTTTGCTTGGCCCCACACCACTATATCGCCAACAGTGATACGTGGAGGCCTATTTACAAGAGTGTAAAATTCATCATTTGAGATAGGAGTTTTGATGATGTTCCAATTCGGAGATTGGGATCGTGTAAATGGGGTTTGGAGTCACCATCTAGGGTCACCACCTAGGGTTATGGGTCTAGGACCCCGGGATGGGCCCGATTCCTGAGAAAAGGGCCTAAAATTTGGTCTGGTCTAGAGATTTAGGGTAAGTGTCAAGTTATAGAGTTGGGAAGGTGTTAAGCACCCAATCTGCCCAGTTCAACCAGTCTTCTTGCTAGATGCTTGGGAATGAATATTTTCCATAATTGTTACTATTCCACATGTATTGCTAAGTTATCACGCATATATACATTAATTGGATTCAAACTACTATGTACACTAAAATAAGGCATGTATAAAGTCTACATTATGACGAGTTGGTTGAGAAATTATACCGAACTTAACCCTATTTGGGTCAATAGAGGTGGACCCGACTAGTACCAATTCGGATTGTCTTTCGTGTTCTCTTGGCTCGGGAGAAGATGGTCTTGACCTCAACTTCCTTTCTTGAAAGATCTTGATTGTGATAGTATTGGACGGGGTTCCAGCTAGGAGCAGTTGCTTTGATTTGGATTCGGATAGAGCTTGACTAAGGAATGCTATTTTTGGATTTGGAGTCGGACAGAGCTTCAGCTTGGGAAGGCTATTTCTGGATTTAGGATGAGGTGGCACTTTGGCAAAGCTTTCATTAAGGATAGTCTAAGGGAGGGTTAGGCTGAGGTGGCACTTTGACTGAGTTTTCGGTGAGAATGGCTATTTTTGGAAAGATTCCAGGGACACTCAGGCAGGGGTTCAGCTAGGAATGACTATTTCTAAAAAGAAACGGGCAGACCTAAAATTGGATTGATGAACTGCAAAGTCCCAAAGAACACTTTGAAGATCTGAACAGAGTTTCAGATCTTAACAAAAATCTCTTCGTTGACTCGAAGAACCTCAAAAAGGGGGGTTTCTATCTCAGGAATGCTCAAGAACGCTCAAGAATACTCAAGAACACTCGAGGACACTCAAGGGAGGTGGCTCAAGAACATACTATTTTTGACAAAAAACTAGATCTAACTAAGAATTTGGATTGAAGATTTTCAAGATCCCAAAGAACATTTCAAAGATCCGAATGAGTTTTCGGATCTTGATGAAGATCGCTCCAAAGATCAGAAGAAAATTAAGAGGGGGAGGGGATGAAAATTTTACTGTGAAAGAGTGAAGGGGGATTCTGGTGTGTTGGTCTATTTTTCTAAGGGAGGGGGTATTTATAGTTTTTTTGGCCAAATAGGAGAGGAATCCCTTTATCCAGTAGACGAAGGAACTCTTACCTAAATTGAGGGGATAGGATTTTTGTCCAATGGGTAAAAGGGGGGACTTAAAGGTAAAAATGGGTGGGGAGGACTTTTATCTAGTGGGTGAAGGGGGGTTTTCAAAAAAATGTGAGGAGAGAGAAATTTTAGCTGAAAAAGCGGTTTGAGCGGGAGGAGAAAAATTTTAGCCAAAAAAAGGTAGTTTTCAGAAAAAATAGGAGAGAGAAATTTTAGCTAAAAAAGATAGTTTTCAGAAAAGTAGGAGGAGAGAGAAATTTTAGCCGAAAAAGGTAATTTTTAAAAAAGCAAGAGGAGAGAGAAACACCAATCCCAGCCACTGACGGTGGTGCACGGGGCCAGGCCATAGTTCCCAAGGTATGGTTAGTTTAGGCAGGTAGTGCGGGTGACATCATGGGTGTATGACGGATGATGTGCGGGTAATGGCCAAGGTGGTGTGGGCATGGGCAACGGGCACTGGGCACGTGCATGCATGGGTGTGCAGGTAATGTGCACATTGTGTGGGTCAGGCTAGCATGGGTGTGTGGGTAATGTGCATAGTATGCGGGTTAGGCTGGCATAGGTGTGCGGGCAACATCGTCTGATATAGGCAAGTGTGCCTGACCATGCGATGGGGAACATCTGACGTCTTGCAAGGCCTTACAAGCCATGTTGAGGGCATCACGGGCTATGTGGCAAGGGTGCCGAGGCTATACAGCGGGGTAGGTGTGTGGTGGGGATCGTGGGCTTTGGTCAGGTGCACAACATGTGGCAGGGCATGCGAGGCCGGTGGGTGGTGGCTTAGCTAGGCTAAATGGTGGCTTAGGTGGTGACTTCTTGGCTGTCGGGTGGCTGGCTTGGTTGGGCTAGATGGCTGGCTGGCTTAGCTAGCTGGTGGCTAGCTAGTTCGTGTGCTCGACATGCATGTGAAAAGAATGTGATTTTCCAGGGAAGATTGCGGGCAATCCGACAATCCGATTTTAGCATACCATATATCATCGGAATCATATTTTTGAGTACTATCCATCTGGATGGTCATCTTGACTAGATTCCTTCATACGTAAAAAGCCAAAATTAGACCCCCTTCTCTCCTGCACGAGGGTTTCTAGGATTCCATCAGCATTTCTGTTGGTCGGAAGCCAAAAGTCACATTCGAGATCTATATTTCATCATAGCGAGGGGAGAATGACAAAATTGGGTGTCTACAGAATGCCCCTCTTTGGCCGAGGCCTATGCCAATGGCGGAAGGCCAAAGAAAAACAACCACATTTTTCACCCAGGCATGTCTGCCGTCAACTTGCTCGATTATGCGGAGTTGAAAAATGCACGACTAATATCTCTAACTACTTTGAAGTTGAGGACTTACAGGGCTACCAATTGTGGAAAGGAATTCGCTGGTCTTCCAATCCTGCAAAAAAGGTTAGTACTTTGATCTTTGATTTTCCTTAGCTGGGCCTCACATGTGCCAGTATAGGGAATTTTGGTCTCCAGCCTGAGTCCTTTGACCCAATCTGGACTATCTAGGACCGAAAGTTATAAGAGAGGAATTCACTTCTTTTCCAATCCTGTAGCAGGTAAAACACTTGATTATTTGATTTTCCTTAGCTGGGCTTCACATGTGCCAGTTCAGGGAATTTTTGTCTCTAGGTTGGTTCTTTCGAACCAATCTGGACCATATGGTCTTCCAGATGGGTTTTTTCGAACTGGGCTAGGTTATCTGGTTTTTCAGGCTGGTACTTTTGAACCGGGCTGGGCTATCTAGCCTTGTCAATTACATGAAAGAAATTCGTTGCTCTTTCCACCCTGTAAAAGACAATAACAATTGATTTGGATTTTTTATTTGAATTTTGAATTTTGATGCTTGATTTAGTATCTTTTAATTCTTGATTTTGATTTGGAATTTTGTTCATTGATTTGGTTTGAATTTTGACGCTTGATTTGGAGACTTTTAATTCTTGCTTTTGATTTGGAATTTCGTTCATTGATTTGGTTTGAATTTTGATGCTTGATTTGGAATCTTTTAATTCTTTGGTTCTTCTTTGAATTGAATTTGGACTTCTGAATTGGAATTCCAAAATAATAATAATAATTGTTTTTTTAATAAAATGGGCCCTCTCCCCTATTCATTTTCATTTTAGCTTTTACGAGTGAAGTGAGTTCCTAGAACTTTCTAGTTTTTCTTGGAATTTTCTTCCTCTTTCTAGAGTTTTTCACCTTGTTCTTGAAGTTCTTGAAGATCATCTTGTTCTTGAAGGAGGAATTATTTGGAATTTGATATTCTTATGGGCTTTTGTGCAAATTGAAAAACTTTCTGGGTTTTCTTACAATTTAGGAAAGTTCCTGGGCTTTTGTAATTTTGGAAAATTTCTAGGGCTTTTGTAGTTTCTAAAAATATGACTAAAAGGAGGAAGAGGAAGACTCTAGGAGAGGTCCAACTCGAGAGTTGCAGCAGTCCTTCTCACAGGGATGAGGGCTTGGCCGACTGGTATTCTGGGCAGACTCTTTACAACAGTCGAAATCACATCTGTAACTCTATACGGGGTTCCTGGGTAAGTCTTTACATTTCATTTATTATTTTGATCATATTTTATTCCTATTTTTTTGTTCTCTCTTTTTTTTATTTATCGTATTGTTTTTGCTCTTTAATGCTTTTTTTTTATTTATTATGGCCATCCGAACATGGTTCAGTTAGCATAGGATGCTGCCTCACAGGGTGAAGGATATGGTGGATGATACCTATTTGTGCCGGCTGGCCCTTATAGAGACCCAAAAGTTTAATCCAGCATTGGTGAGGGCCACGATGGGCGGTGGTGGT
>CM040972.1:15733322-15761258 GCA_022985045.1 Macadamia tetraphylla | reverse complement strand
TACTCTTCACCACTCCCAATACCAGCACTAGAAGTGGGATAGGATTACGATGGACTTTGTCACTGCACTACCACGCACACCTAAGGGGATGGATGCGATTTGGGTGATAGTGGATTGGCTTATTAAGACGCTCATTTCATTCCCATCAAGAGCAAATTTCTATGGCCAAGTTAGCACAACTTTATATGCACAACATAGTCGCTTGCATGGAGTGCCAAAGGAGCATTGTGTCGATAGGGACCCAAGGTTCACTTCCAGATTTTGGAAAAGTTTCAAGATGCTTTGGGATCACAAGTGAACTTAAGTATCGCTTCCACCCACGCATCGATGGTCACCAAAGCAAACCAAACAGATATTAGAAGACATGCTCTGGCATGTGCAATGAAAATGTGTGGTAGTTGGGAAGAATATATACCCCTTATGGAGTTTTCCTATAACAACAATTATCAAGCTACAATTGGGATGGCTCCATATGAGGCATTATATGGTAGGAAGTATAGAACTCCTTTGTATTAGAATGACGTAGGCAAACGTCAAATGTTAGGACCTGAAATGATACAGATGACATGTGATAAGGTCGATGTTATTCGAGAAAGGATTAAGGAAGCTTAGTCACGTCAAAAGAGTTATGCAGACACCTGCAGGAAAGACATTGAGGTTCAAGCAGGAGAAAAGGTGTTCCTCAAGATTTCTCCTACTAAAGGGTTGCATAGATTCCAAAGAAGGGGTAAGTTGAACATAAGATACATTGGCCCATTTGAGATTTTGACTTGGGTTGGCTCAGTAGCCTACATGCTTGCTCTTCCACCTTTCACTCAGAAATGTTCATAATGTATTCCATGTATCCATGCTAAAGCGATACGCTCACGATCCATCGATGTGTTACCCGTGAAACCATAATATCTAGAAGTCGATATGACCTATAGAGAATACCAATGAAATCTTGGACCTAAAAGTTAAAACCTTCAGAATCGCTTCCATTCCCTTTGTAAAGGTACAATGGGCTAATCATTCACTTGAAGAAGCATCCCGGAGAAAGAAGATGAAATCCAAGCCAAGTACCCTCATCTTTTGGAAAAAATAGGTATGTCAATTTTGAGGATGAAATTTTCAAAAAGGGGGGGTAAATGTGATACCCTACTTTTGAAACCTGGTTTACTTACACGGTTGATCCGGTTTAACCATGTAAGACCCAAACCAGAGAGGGTCAAGGCGGGTTCCCTATGGACCATGATGGCAAGGGTGACTTTGAACACAAAGTCGCATAAGTCCAGTCAAGACTAAAGGAGGAAGGTGTACCCAAGCCATGTATATGCATGTATCATAAGTGTATACGTATCCTAAAGTGTATACGTATTATATATCTTGTGCCAAGAGTGAGATACATGCATCGAAATCTCCATTGTTTAGCTAAGTTTTGACCAATAGGTGGGCGGTCACAGCCCCATTTGGTTAGAATCATCTTATAAGATCTTAGATGTGGAAATGTGATTGAACAGCCCCATTTGGTTTTTCCAAGGTTATGGAACGCTTCAAAGAAGAAAACAAATTTCGCCTCACGTGGGTGAAGATCGTGGGCTAAGTTGCTCGATGTTGGGGTAGCACCTCGCCTCCACAAAGGGCGAAGACCATGGGTAAACCTACCCACCGAGGGGGCCCACCAGTTAAAGGTAGCATCTAGTATCGGAAGCTTGACATTTATCCCCAGTGGAGTCGCCACTGTGAGGGTAACGGCTGGAGAATGATGAGATGTCTCTCTTCCCCTGGGGGGAAAGGACTTGCATCCATTCTATCCTCTCCTCTCCTACTCTTTCATAAGGGAGGTGTGTCATGTGTTTTTGCTTGTGGGCCCCGCACCATCGTATGCGCCGAGAACGTGGAGGCCTATTTCAGAAGAGTGTAAAGTTTATCATTCTAGATGGGGGTTTGATGATGGTCCAATATGGGGATCGGATCATACAAAGGATTTGAAGTCACCACCTAGGATTATGGGCCTAGGACTGGGTGGGCCCACTCAAGAAAAGGGCCCGAAAGTTGGTATGGTCCAAAGATTTAGGGTAAGTGTCAGGTTGTAAAATTGGGAAGGTGTTAGGCACCCAATCTAACCGGTTCGACTGGTCTTCCTGCTAGATGCTTAAGAACGAACATTTTCCATAATTATTCCTATTCCACATGCATAGCTAAGTTATCACACATATATACATTGACCGAATTTAAACGACTATATATGCTAAAATAAGATCTATATAAAGTCGACATGATGACAATTTAGTTAAGAAATTGTACCTGAACTTAACCCCTATTTTGGGTTAAGAGGTGTGGGCCCCTAATTAGTGCAGGTTTGGACTGTCTTTCGGATTCTCCTGACTTAGGGAAAGATGGTCTTGACCTTCAACTTCCTTTCTCATGAGATTTTGATTGTGATGATATTCATGCGGAATTTCAGATAGGAACGGTTACTTTTGGATTTGGATTCGGACAAATCTTCGGCTAGGAGAGGCTATTTCCGGATTTAGATTTGGACAGGGCTTCGCCTAGGGAAGGACATTTCTAGGCTTCAGATGAGGTGGCACTCTGATAGAGCTTCCACTGGGGATAGGCTATGGGAGGGCTAGGTTGAGGTGGCACTTCGGCAAAGGTTCCGCTAGGGATAGGCTAGGGGAGGGCTAGGCTGAGGTGGTGCTTCGAGAAAGCTTCCATTGGGAATGGCTATTTCTGGAATGATTCCGAGGGCACTCAAATAGAGCTTCCACTAGGAACTACTTTTATTTGGAAAGAAATGGATTGACCTAAAAATGGATAGAAAATCCCCAAAGCCCAGAAGAATACTTTGAAGATTCGAGCAGAACTCCGGATCTTGACAAAGATCTTTTCGTAGACCCGAATAACCTCAAGGGGGGAGGGATTTCTATTTCTAGTAAAGATCAAGAACACTCAAAAGAGGGAAGGCTAAAAACATGCTATTTTTGAAAAAAATGGATTAAACTACAAACTTGGACTGAAGATCTTCAAAGTCCCAAAAAACACTTCGACGATCCAAACAAAATTTTGGATCTTGACAAAGATCGCTTCGGAGACTCGAAGAAACTCAAAGGGAGGAGAGAGGGCAGAGCTTCACTTCCTAAGGATGGTCGTGGGGTTGTGATTTTTGGTGTGTTAAATCCAAAGGAGGGGTATTTATAGGATTTCTGGGCCAACAGGGAGGAGAGAGAATTTTTAACCAATGGGTAAAAAGGGTTTTTTGGACAAATGGGAGGAGAGAGAATTTTTAACCAATGGGAAAAAGTGGGTTTTTGGACAAACAGGAGGAGAGAGAATTTTTAGCCATTGGGTAAAAAATGGATTTTTAGACAAACGGGAGGAGAGAATTTTTAGCCTATGAGGGCAAAAAGTGGTTTTTTGGACAAATAGGAGGATAAAATTTTTAGCCAATGGGGGCAAAAAGTGGGTTTTTAGACTAATAGGAGGTTGCAGCATAGCGTATGCTAGCGGAGTAGTGCGTAAGCAAAAATGAGTGAAGAGGAAATTTCTTCACCCATCGGGCCAGTGGAACTCAAATCTCGACCGTTGACAGCAGCACACAAGGTTGGGTTGAAATGGATGGGGCATGACAGGCATAGATGCATAGGAGGGCAGGCATGGTGTAAGGATGGCTGCACACGTGTGGATCGCCTCGAGCTATGCATGCTGGCCAAAGACATGCATGAGGAGCAGCAAGCAAGGACGCTGGGAGTGGTAGCCAGCAGGGGAACTGGAGGTAACTAGCAAGGGCACAGTGAGGCTATGCATGGGGTCTTGATTGGTAAGCCAAAACACACAACATGCGGTCGGCCGACATATTACACCGTGCTCCTAATCGGTCAAATTTAAACTATTGTGATAGGCCTCGGATCGGAGATCGGGAGTACGATCAGGTTTTGGCTCATGATTTCACATTATCGAAGGGGTAGAGATGACCCCACATGTTTATGCATTTTATGCCTATCTAACTGGAGGGGATTCATACCTTTCGATCCCAGACGGTAAGTGACCCGACTCCCAACACTTGAATTCGACATGCATCATAATTGTCGAGAAGCTTTATGTATGACCAAGGGCAACCACTGCGAGACCAACCTCGATAGCAAGCTATCAAGACAAGAGTTATCTTGACCACCGGAAGCAAGCCATCGAAGCACCGGCAAAAACTGTGCTTGTTTCTAGTGGGTACATTGGCTATTGTTAAGGTTTCAATGCCCATGGGTCCCTCTACTTGCATCGAAATGGTTTCAATGATCCCAAATCATCCTCTACAACTTCTTCTTGATGTGAACAACTTACGGACCCAATTATGCGGTCCTCGTGCTCAAACTTGTTTTAACCCGATTGGTTCAAAAGAGGCCCAAACCAAATGGACCCTAAGGGCCAACTTGTTATAAGTTGGGAAATGAGGATTCATTTCTCATTTCCCTTGTGCCAAACGTAGGAGAGGAGAGAAAGAAGAGAGGAAGGAAGAAGAAGAGGAAGGAGAAGGGGATTAAAGGCTCCCCTTTGGTGCCGAATGCCGCCTTGTTGCCGAATCGCCACGGAGGTAAGTACAACCTCCCATACTACTCTCTCTTCATTTTGACCTAGGTAAAGCTAATGTATGGGTAGAATCTTAATGTACAAGCTATTTCAAGGTTGTGGGTTGGGTGTTTTACCCTCCCGATGTTGTTGCTGAGCTAGAACCAAGCCTGGTGAGCTCCAACAACATGTAATGCCAAAAGACCAACTAGGATTTTGATCGTTTGATCGATATATCTCCCAAATAGCTTAGTAAAAATGGAATTTTCTTGTCTTATAATGATGCTAGAAACATCTCCTATAAACTCCATAGAACAAATCTTGGTAATCGGGCCTGCAAAAGCCCCAATTGAAGTTGGACCTTTCGTCCATCGGAAATATGGCACAAGAAGCATTGTAGATGATTTCGTGGGTTGTTTCTGGGGGAAAATGGGCCTAATGTGCTCTCGTCACCTCCATCGAAAATAGGAATGATATTTCTAATGGAAATGCCTTGTTTTCTGGTGGGTGTTTCTGGTGACAGTACTGTCACCTAGTGACAGTGTCTGTACATTTTGGGGGTGACCTGTGTGGGTCCCTCTTGATGTTTTTGACTTGTCTAATGTACAATTCCCTTGTGGCTAGGACAGTGACGTGCATGTGCCCCGAAGCCAGAATTAAATTGATCGATCGGTGGCCGTACTTGAACCCAAACACAATTGATCGAAAAATAGGTGAGGGATGGACTGAGCTTGTTTTTGAAATGTTTATTATTTATTAAATTGCTCATATGCTTAGAATTATCTGTTTAATTGAAATTGTCATTTTACGATTATGATATGAATTGTATGGATTGTATGATGGGATCCGACATGGCCGAGGTGGTACCGGTACCATGATCACCGTATATATGTTGGATGTGTGAGTGTGTGAGACAGAATCCGACATGGCCGAGGTGGTACCGGTGCCATGATTTCCGTATGTATATTGTATTCATGCATTGATTATGTGCATTAGATTTAGTTGTAGTCACGGGGTACACTTTGTGGCCAAGGGCTCGCTAGTATCGTGTACCCCAGGACTACATTTGGAAATGGATATGCTTTATGGCCGAGGTCTTGTCGGTGTTGCGTAGTCCATATTCAACTACTATTTTGTATGCTAGATTAGGTAAACGGTCTCGGGTTTCACTTTGTGGCAAGGTCTTACCGGTATCATGTATCCGGATCAGATTTGGAGATGGATTACACTTTGTGGCCGAGGTCACTCGTATCATGTAATCCATACTAATCAGATCATTATGATGGCATATAGTATATATGTGGTTAGGTATCACCCTCATGCTATGCACCTTGCAAATAGTGGTTGAGGTATTAGATAACCCATCGTGGTATGTTTGATGAGCCTTTCCGAAGTGCCACTCTCGCGGTATGATGTGATTGTTGCCAGTACTGTGACTGCCAGGAAGGGGTTATCAAGGGTTTGTTGGGTGACCCATGGACACATACGGGGACCGGTAGGCTTCTAATCATGACTAGGGTTTGTATCACTGCGTAGTTGATGTCATTTCTGAGATGAGGGATACAGCCTAATGCACTGTGGTAGCATTTACCAGACTTAGTTTGTATTGTTAGGTGGATAATAAACAAATGAACTGCATCACGAGCATCATGGACTATATGTTTTATTTCCACAATCATGCTTTATAAATTTCTACTGCTATTGACTTACTTGGATGTGCTTGACCCCACCCCTCACTGAGCGAGTTGAAAAGCTCACCCCATGTATACACCCTTTTTAGATGATGATGCAAGTATCGTGGTACCGATGGCGGTGATCTAGTATCTTTTGGGTTGATTATGGTGTGAGCAATCGTGGATGCCGTATGGAAGAGCATGACCAGGATGTTTATATCACGTGCTTACGCTACACCGTGAGATTGTATATCATCTTTTGATACTTTAGGATATAGTTGTGAATTGTATATTTTTGAGATTATAGTATATGTCATGGATGAATGTAATAGAATAACTCGATTATTGCTATTATATTACCATTAGATGTTTTCCCCATTTTATTTATAAATTCCACTACTATACTCTGATTCTGCTACTTATATTGGTTTGTGTTGTGAGATTGTGAATATATTAAGGTACTACTATCAGAGATCCTGGTAGGTGGTAAGACAAGTCCGTGTCTTACTCACACCGTCAGTATTCCTAATGGTAAATTGGGTCTACTTTAAGGTGGGGTGTGACAGTTGTGGTATCAGAGCGCAATGCTTTGCCTTAACTCACAATCTTAGCCAAACCATGATTTTGGGGAATTTAGGATTTAACAAAAATCTTATGACAGCAATAATAGAATTTACATAATTAGGAGACAAGTATAGGTGTTAAAGCCGTTTCATTACAATAAAAAACTTGAATACACAACTTATACTTTTTATAAAATTAAAGTACGGAAAGCAGGAAATCCTAACTAGCCTAGGACTAGGAAATTAAACAAATTGGAGTAAATGACATAATATAAAAGTTTAACTAAACCTTAAAACATCAAACTCAAATAAAAACATGAAAATAGAAATCCTAGAAGCTACAGTGGCAGACATGCCACTACTCTTGCTGCTGCTGCTGCTGTTGGTTCTATTCTTGGCTCGAGTCCGTTCGACCATGCCTCGGGGGAGGCACTCTATTGTCCATAAGATAATATGTCCTATCCATGCTCTTAAGGCGGCTGTCCATACTCCTCATCAGTGACATAGTGGTATCCAGACGGGCCATGATGTCATTGAGATCATAAGGCCTCGCACCCCTAGTACTCTGGGATGTAGAAACTGCCATCGAACCCATAGCCTGGGGATCAGGTGGTGGAGCCCCACCAACCCCAGTAGCTTTTCCTCCCACCACCGGCATCGCCACCTCTACCTCTATGGGCTACTGACCTTCTCCGAATAGGTGTCACTTCCTCGATCTATGGTCATCTTCCACAGAGAGTCTTGGTTGAAGTCTCGGACCTCTTCACCCAAGCTGCCTCACCCTCTAAGTCCACCCCAAAGCAAAGAAGATGTCACCAATATCCTTCCATAGCATAGGTTCCCTACTCCGCGATCCTACCCTTCAGACCGAGTTACCATGGTCCACATTAGGAGGTAAGATAGACGTATCTACGCCCCATATACACGCAGTATGTCACGTAGGCTTATAGGGCAGACATCTCATTATAATGTCCACAGGTGGGGAGGATATTCAGCTGAATCGCACGATAGACAACCTTGGGAGTGGAAAAGTAGTTGACTAAACGGTTCCATCCCTGGGCTTCCTTAGTCAGCATGTCATTAATCTCTTAGAAGGTATCGGGAATCTAAAATTCATATGCCGGAGTCTGAGGTGGGCGGTACACTAGATCAGTTGCATTTCTGATCATCAAAATATTTGCCGGCTGCCCCATGTCAAAGGATATCTCCACCCCCTTCACATAGTAGGTGATCTGCATCTCTTTGGTACCCCGGTTCACGCATTCCATGTTGGAGTAGAATAGCTTGACCGTGGTCGTAATAGTATCGGGTTTGGGTTTTTGTGATGCAGATCACCCGATCTCCTCAAACCGGTGTAGAAGATAGAATGCATGAAAGTCGTTCATCCTCACATAGACTCCTGGGTCGATGTTCCAGTGCCCAAAGAACTCTCAACGGTCTCACTCAAGCATAGAGCGGAACAGGATTTAGTTGAACTGCTCAGCGGCATTTTGCTCCTCTTGTATAAGAGCACGTCGGGTACATACATGGCATCCAGACATTATTGCAAGATGATTCCTAAGGATTTGGAATGGAAAACCTAGTTAAATGGCTAAATGCAAAACTCACAGAGAAGAAAATCACAAAAACTAGGTTATAGAGAGAGAGAACATAACTTGGATGCAAATGCAGCTCCAATCGATCGCAAAATAGTGCAAGGAAGGTAGGGAATAGGTAGAAAAGGACTCCTTGGCTGTTTCCACACCTTTCTCACAAGTGCAAATAGGGTTTTGTATGAATAACCCAAGGCCCGAGCCTATTTAAAGGCGATTTAGTGTCATCGGAAATAGCCCACCGAAACACTGGGCATGCTTCTGGTGCCTGTTTCTGGTGAAAGAGAAAATTTGGTTTTAGTCTCTGTTTTGCTCACCGAAAATACCACTGATATTTTTAGTGGTTTAACTCCTTGTTTCCGATGGATTCAATTAAAAAATAAATCATGTTAAATTTTCAAACCTAAGTTTTTATTTGGGTCCTTGATGGTGTGCCTCTTTGGGATCTATACGCGATTGGATCTTAATATGTGTGGACCCCACTTATGCATGCCCTGACCCTAATGTTGACTGTGGTATATGTGTGGGACCCACTGTGTATGCATGTGTTCCAATTACATGCAACCTTGTTTATGCATGTGTACTAATCAAATTCCTTCACAGGAATTATGTCACACCGGAACACCCGATCCCAATCCCAATCACGCCCGTCGCCTCCCGCTTCCTCTACATAGAATCGGGGTAGACCCCATAATACACCTCCGGCCCCGCCCGCACTTATGACTCAGGATGTGGCATCCATCAGGAATAACATAATGCGAGAAGTGGAAGAAAGACAGAATCAGCTTATAGCCAGGATCGATCATAGGATCCAAGCAGCAATGGAAGCCCATAATACACCGCCCGCACCTCCTACTCCACCGACACCCATTCCAATACCCGTTGGATCGGCTACCCTTCAAACATCTGGTGGGGCACAGGTGCATGGGCATGTGCAAGATCCGATGCTGGAACGACCTCAAGTCCATGTAGAGGGTTGGACAGACTTGACAAAAATGATGGAGAAATTTCAATGGCTTAGGCCCCCATGTTTCTCCAAGGTGGGGCAAGACCCGTTGTATCCATCAAGATGGATTGGTGGGATGGAGAAGGTTTTTAGACTGATGGGCAGCACCGATGAGCAAAAAATTTTGTGGGCTATCAGTTACAGAATGAAGCAGATGATTGGTGGAGTGCCACTGAGCCTATTCTGAGGGCTAGTAACCCGAGCCCTACTTGGGCACTTCAAAGAGGCCTCTTTGAGAACTATTTTTCGTAAAGCTTCGGGATAGAGAGAGTGAGTTCTTCTGCTTGGTTCAAGGTTCCGGCCTATGCTCGAGTATCAGTAGCTTTGAGGAGCTATTCCATTTTGCTCCTGAGCATCTGAGAGGCGATAGAGCCAAGATAAAAAAGTTTGAGAAAGGGTTGAGGCCAGGTATTAGGTCAACCATTGTGGGGTTGAAACTACAAACCTATGTTGAGGTGGTCCAAGTGGCCAAATCTATTAAAGACCGCATAGGGGTAACTCACACAAAAGGACAAGAAAGAGGCCAATGGGATCTACTGATTCTCAGGGAGGCAGCAAACCCTTTTGAGTGCCTTACGCTAACCCAACTCCAGTGCAGTTTAGGAGGCCTGATGCTAGCCAGACTTCCCAGTCCTCCCGATCTTGTGTTGGATCTCGCCTCGTGAGCAGTCTAGATGTTTTCATTGTGATCAGCTAGGCCACATGGTGAGGACATGCCCCCACCAAAAGTCAGGTGATGCACCCTACACTATGCCACCTAGGCCCCAGTAGACATATTCAGCCCCTAGGCTAGCACAACCCCTACAGGGCCAGAGACCACAGGAGAGAGTGCTTGCTATGATGGCAGAGGATGCTGAGGCTGCACCCGGTGTAGTGACAGGTACATTATTGATATCATTATTGCCTATACATGTGTTATTTGACTCAGGAGCCTTGCATTCGTTCGTCTCACCGACATTTACGAAGAAGATGAGAATTCCACCTAAGGGATTGACTCAATATTTGGCTGTGAGCACCCCTACAGGAAGTGTGGTGGGTTTGAGTTATGTTTATGAGCCTTGTCCAGTGACCATAGGTGACCATGAGTTGAATGCTCACTTGATCGAGTTGAATATGATAGACTTCGATGTGATTCTAGGAATGGACTAGTTGTCCGCATACAGAGCCAGAGTGCTATGTGTAGAGAAGGCTATCATCTCAGACCTCGTGATGATGATGAGTTTGTGTTCTAAGGGGATAAGCCCAAGAAACCCAATAAAGTTATTATATCCGCATTCCAGATTAAGAAGTTTCTGGATATGGGATGTCAAGGCTACTTAGCATCTGTGATGGATACTGAGATAGAGATTAGGCCATTGACTGAGCTAGATGTGATGAGGGAATTTCCTAATGTATTCCCTGATGACTTGATAGGTTTGCCCCTGGATCGAGAGGTGAAATTTGCTATAGACCTACTCCCCGGTTTGGCACCAGTGTCAAAGGCCCCTTACCGCATGGCCCCCACAAAGTTGAAGGAATTATAGGTGCAACTTCAAGATCTTCTGAAGAAGGGATTTATTAGACCTAGTGTGTCTCTATGGGGAGCACCGGTCTTGTTCATCAAGAAGAAAGATGGAAGTATGAGATTGTGCATTGATTACCGAGAGCTTAATAAGCTAACCATTAAGAACCGATATCCTTTACCAAGGATAGATGATTTATTTGATCAATTGCAGGGTGCAAAGGTGTTCTCCAAGATTGACCTTAGATCGGGCTACCACCAGCTCAGGATCAAGGATAGTGATGTCAGTAAGACAGCATTCAGATCAAGGTATAGACATTATGAGTTCTTAATAATGTCATTTGGGTTAACCAATGGACTGGCTACGTTTATGGATTTTATGAATCGGGTATTCTAGGATAGGATGTCTTGGATAAGTTTGTGATAGTATTCATTGATGACATTTTGATATACTCCAAGAGTTCAGAGGAGCAAGTTGTTCACCTGAGGTTGGTATTGCAACGGCTGAGAGAGAAGCAACTCTATGCTAAGTTTAGCAATTGTGAGTTTTGGTTGTCACAGGTGGCATTCCTAGGCCA
Source organism: Macadamia tetraphylla (assembly GCA_022985045.1). NCBI lineage: Eukaryota > Viridiplantae > Streptophyta > Magnoliopsida > Proteales > Proteaceae > Macadamia > Macadamia tetraphylla. The sequence continues at coordinate 15,749,800 of CM040972.1, read as the reverse complement.
CATTATTTCAGCCAAGGGTATAAAGGTTGACCCAGGCAAGGTGAAGGCAGTTCTAGAATGGGAGACTCCTAAGAGTGTAGCATACATATGTAGTTTTCTAGGACTAGCCAGATACTACAGGAGGTTTATCGAGAACTTCTCTCGCATTGCGACTTGGATGACCCGACTCACACGGAATGGTGTAAAATTTGAGTGGTCTGATGCTTGTGAGAAGAGCTTCAAGAAGCTAAGGCAAAAGTTGGTATCAGCTCCAGTTTTGACTATTCCGACCGATACAGGTGGTATGGTTGTTTATAGTGATGCCTCCAAACTGGGATTGGGTTGTGTATTGAAGCAGCACAGGAAAGTTATTGCCTATGCATCCCGTCGGTTGAAGGATTATGAGAAGAACTACCCCACCTATGATTTGGAATTGGCAGCCGTGATTTTTGCACAGAAAAATCTGGAGACACTACCTATATGGTGAGAAGAGTGAGATCTTCAGTGACCATAAGAGCCTCAAGTACTTATTCACCCAAAAGGAGCTCAACATGAGGCAGAGGCATTGGTTGGAGCTTATGAAGGATTATGATTATACTATTCACCCAGGAAAGCCAATGTAGTAGCAGATGCACTTAGTCAGAAATCCCAATCACTGATTTGGCATCACTAACCACCAATGAGTATCTTCAAAGGAGGACGGGGAAGCTAGACTTGAGTTGTTAGTAGAGGGTGTCCCCTTTGTCACTATTGGCATTAGTGGTACAACCTAGTCGGGTGGATAGGATCACTACGGCTCAAAGTTACTAAGGGCAGAACTATAGAAGCCGATGGTAATGCCAAAAAGGGAAACCCCAAAAGGCCCCGATTTTCAAAGGATCAAAGGGGATCCTCAAGTTAAAAGGATTTTTGGCCCCAAGGGAGGGGAATTGAGAGACACAGCTTTGAGAGGGCCACATAGCCCCCATACTCCATTCACCCCGGCAGACAAAAATGTACAAGGACCTTAAAGGCTCCTACTAGTGGAGAGGAATGAAGAATGATGTGGCAACGCATGTGTCTAGTTTCCTACAGGGAGGCCCCATGGGTTATTAAAATTCCCTACCTATTTGAGTGGAAATGGGAGAATATTCATGGACTTTGTCAGGGCCCCCCTAATAGAAGGGTATGGATGCCATTTGGGTAGTTGTGGATCGTTTGACTAAGGTAGCTCAATTTATCCCAATCAAGATCACCTTTATATAGACAAGTTGACCAAGTTGTATGTCGATAACATCATCAAAGTTGCATGGTGTACCAGTTAGTATCATCTCCGATCGAAAACCCCTTGTTCATTTCCCAAGTTCGGACATGTGTAGAAGGCTATGAGCACACATTGGCTTTCAACACCGTTTTTCCCCCTCGTAACCGATGGTTAGCCTGAGAGGACTATTCGACTTTGGAGGACCTACTCGAGCATATCCCTTTGGATATGAGCTATATTTGGGGATGGGCACTTTTCCCCTTATTGAGTTCTCCTACAACAACAGCTTATTAGGCCACCATCGATGTCCCCATTCGAGGTATAGTATGGCAGAAGTTTTGGGACTCCACCTATTGGGATGAGGTTGGTGAGTGGCATATTTTGGGCCCCATTTTGATAAAGCTACTAGTGAGAAGGTGAATGTGACGAGAAAGGATCAAGGCAGTTAGTCCGTAAAAAGGGTTATGCAGATGTCGAGGAAACATCTAGAGTTTGGTGTTGAAGAGTAGGTGTTCTTGCAGATCTCCCCAGTTAAAGGGGTGATGCGGTTCGGCAAGAAGGGAAAGCTTAGTCTAAGGTTTATGGGACCATATGATGTACTGGAGAGAATCAGACTGGTAGCTTACCAGATAGCTTTATCGCTAGAGTTGGAAGGTACACATGATGTCTTCCATGTATCTATGTTGAGGAAATACTTTTCCCAATTCGACTCACGCCTTGACTTACATACCCCGTGAGTCGGATGAGGACTTTGCCTATGTGGAGTATCTCGGGAAGATTGTTGACCGAAGGACCATGTTCTTGGGAATCGCATTCATTTCCTTCATCAAGGTGAGATGGATGAACCCCCCCAACAAGAAGCATCCTTGGAGCAAGAAGATGATATGATGAAGCAATATCCTAGATTATTGATTTTCCAAGTATGTTCAATTTCGAGGACAAAATTTTATAAAATGGGGGAGTGTTACACCCATGCCCTAATCGGTCAAATTTGAACTTTTGTGTCGTGCCTCGGATCGAAAATGGGAGTACGCCCGGGGTTTTGGCCTCGCTATGCATTGGCAAGGGGTAGAGATGACCCCACGTGTTCATGCATTTCATGCCTATCTAATTGAGGGATTCATACCTTCCGATCCTGAAACCGTAAGTGACCCGACTCCACACTTGAATTTTGAATGTATCATAATTATCGAGAACACTTGGCATGACCGATGTCACACCCTGCTCACGTAATCCAGCAAGGATCGGTTAACCCCTTTAAACCCCAAAACCCTCGCCAGATCATCGACATCGATTCCACCACAAAGATACACACAACTAATATAAACTCATCGATCGGGAAGACTAAGTTTTACCCGTGAATAATCCCATAATACTTGATACCCAATTGTGATACAATAATTATATACATGTGGGCCAAGGCATGATATTTACACAAAAAAATAAAATTCAAATATCAAGTACATAAGGGAATCCACCAAAACAATCAGAGTACACACTGCTCGGATCAAGGCTAGAGCTCACTGCATCAAGGGTTGAGCCCACTGCATCACATAGTAGAGCTCACGCCTCAAGTGGAGCTCAAGACGGCCTCAAAGGTGGAGCTCACTGCCTCGAACTCCGTCCCAAGAAGACAACCTGACAAGCCAGGTCGTGTTCTAACTCCTCGGGTCCACCACTTCATCAGAAACTCGACGTGGGACCCACCCCATGCTCCTCGATGTATGACCTACAAAATCATCTAAAAGGGGTACACGTGGATGAGCTCACTAGCTCAAGAGTGGTAAGATGGACCACACAAGTCCACACATCACAACACATCATATGCACTACATGCCATGCTATACATTTTAAATCACATCCACCTAAGCAACATTACTAAGTCCTTGGTTTTAGTGCTATACAACCACAAGGCGCAGATACCCCGGTACGAGCCGCGAACTCCCTCCCGACACACCCATAGGGTCGTGAGAAGGCCCACCGTGAGTACTGAAAAGTAAAGACAATGCCGCCCATCGCTCTAAAGTAAATGTAAATGACTGAAAATAAAGGTGTCGACTCCAAGAATTTAAAAGCAGACGATTGGCCCTCTTGAATGTACCACCGGGTTGCCGATCGCCCTACATGACCCGGGCATTATGTCTAACCCACAAGGACCCGACAACCACCACCGCTTCCCCCAAATGATAACCCAACACCTTAACCCTGGGGAAGGGTCAGCACGGATGGTGAAAATCCTAATACCGCATGCTCCTATATGACAATAGTACGACAGATATGCCTCCTTTCCCATTCCACGGGCCACCAATGCACTCGCTTCCAAGCCGACCACGCATCTAGTCTATCAATGCATCATGCACCATGATGTCCACATTCAACATATAAACATCTCATTCAATTGGCATTTAGAAAGTAAACATAGCACATATGCATAACAATGTGAGGAATGACTAATCTACATAGCATATTCATGATGGCATGACTAGACTAGATATAATTAAATGAATGCCAAACAATGCCTTGAAACAAGGCCAAACGTCCTCTCCCCACTTACTTGTAGTATAAAGGATTCCTTGACGGGTGAGACCCCTGAATCGGGTAGGATTTGGTGAACCTAACATAATTGAGCGGGTTAGTACTTCACCATTTTAGGATCAAAATTAATGAGATCCAATGACAAAATCATGTTTAGAACGTCAAAAAGGTCACACGCCGATTTGGGTTCAATCGACATAAGGATCACCTTCGGGCCACACGGTGGGTCGACAGTGGGCCGTTCGCCCACCGTCCACCCACCGGTTTGGACCGGGCGGTAGGGGCCCGCCGGTTGGGCCCACCGTTCCACCGCCGGTTGGGCTGAAGGCCCTGCCTCTCGTGTGGTCCCCACAGGGTAGGGGCCCACCGGTGCCACCCACCGTCTTGGCTGAAAAGACACTGCTTTTCCCAACTTCCTCCATTCTTTGGGGATTCAAATGGGCTTTTCCCAACCCATTCCTCACACCTTCAAGGTCTTATAGGATGGTTCTAACCTAGATCTAGGTTAGATTCAAGGGATGGGAAACCATCTTACCTTCTTTGCTCAAGAACAACCTCAAACCCTCCAAATCACTTCAAACCCACAATGCTTCTTCCACCTTGTCAATACCTCTTCAAATCCTTCAAGATCAACACATAAATCATCTATTAAACCTTAGATTCATTATTTCAAAGGGGATTTACAAGATCTCAAGAAACCATACTCAAATCAAGGGTTTAAAGCTTGGGTATGGTGAATGTTCACAAAATCCAACTTTGCTTACCTCTAATCGAGATCTAGAGTTGAAGATCACTTTTCCCTCCGAATGGGAAGATCGCCAGCGCTGAAATCCTCTTTCTTCCTCTTCCTTCTTCCTTCTTCTTCCTTTCTTTCTCTCTCTTTACTATCCTCACCAACGACGGGTGTCATAAATGAAAGAAAAGAAAATCATAAAGCTATATATATAATTCCTAAATAAGTGAATAGTGCACATGGATGGGTCACTGTGGGTGGGTGCACCACCGTCCGCCCCCCCGAGGGCCAAAACTTAGATTTTGATAGGTTGGGCCGACGAACCCCACCCGCATACGATGTAGCATACGATATACCTTAAAATACGGATATAATACCGCTTTATCCGTGACATGGCCTTATGGGGGTGCATGTACACGGCTTGGGCACTCCTCCCTTTTTCCGCATCGCTCGACTTGTCTGGCCAGCCGGTGTTTAAGGTCACCCTTGCCATCATAGCCATAAGGAACCCGCCTAACTTCCTCTCGTTCGGTTCCTCGATGTTAAACCGGTTCAACCGGAAATCGACTGGTTTAAAAGTGGTATTACATTACCCCCTTCAAAAATTTCTCCCTCAAATTGCACTGGTTGATCAAAAGATGAGGGTACTTGGCTTGCATTTCATCCTCTACCTCCCAAGATGCTTCTTCAAGTGAATGATCAGCCCATCGCACCTTTACATAGGAAATGGAGCGTTATGGGGTTTTCACCTTCGTCCAAAATTTCACGGTGCTCAGATAGGTCATATCGCCTTCTAGGTACTGTTCCACGGTAGTACATGAGATGGATCATGCACGATCTCTTCAAAGATGGATACATGGAATACATTGTGAACATCCCCAAGTGAAGGTGGCAGAGCAAGCATGTAGGCTATCGAGCCAACCCGGATAAGATCTCAAATGGTCCAATGTATCTTGGGCTCAACTTCCCTTTCCGTGAAACCTTGCAACCCTTTAGTAGGAGAGATCTTGAGAAATACCTTTTCTCCCGGCTGAAATTCAATATCTTTTCTGGGTGTCCGGATAGCTCTTTTGACGGATCGAGTGCTTTAATCCTTCTTCTAATAACGCCGACTTTGTCACAAGTCATTTGTATCATCTCGGTCCTAACATTCGACGCTCACCTACCTCATCCCAATACAAAGGAGTTCTGCACTTCGCCATATAACGCCTCATACGGAGCCATCCCAATTGTAGCTTGGTAATTTGTTATATGCAAACCCATAAGAGGTATATATTCTTCCCAATCGCCACTATCTCCATTGTACATGCCCTGAGCATGTCTTCTAATATCTGTATGGTTCGCCCGATCGACCATCCGTCTGGGGTGAAAAGTCGACTCAAATTCAGTCGGATCCCAAGGCACGTAAGCTTTTCCAAAATCTGAAGTGAACCTTAGGTCCCTATCTCAAACAATGCTCACCGGCACTCCATGTAAGCGCACTATGTTGTCCATGTAAAGTTGTGCTAGTTTGGCCATGGAGAACTTGGTCTTGATGGAATGAAATGAGCAGCCTTGGTGCCGATCCACGATCACCCATATCGCACCCCATTCCCTTAGGTGTACTTGGTAGTCCGTGACGAAGTCCATTGTAATCCTTTCCCACTTCCATTCGCATCGGGAGTGGTGAAGAGTACCATAAGGTCGATGCCTCTCCTTTACTTTCCGGTGTAAGACAAGTCGCCACATACAAAGCTATGGTGACTTTCATGTTTGGCCACCAAGAATTTTGTTTGAGGTCTTTGTACATCTTGGTACTTCCGGTGAAGTGAGTACTGAGCTATGTGCTTCTCGCACTATCTTGTCTTGTATATCCAAATCATCGGCACACAACTGCTCAAACATCAATGCCCCATCACCGCTAAAGTAAAACTGGTCGCTCATTGTTTGATCTTGAACCTTAACTCGATCCGCCGCAATTCAGGATCCAAAGGTTGCTTCATTATCACCTCTTGCCTAATCGCCGGATGCACCAGAGAGCCATCAAGGATACCCAACCATTTAAGGTTTTCGTTGAGGTTCAAGCTCTAAGGTTGCCCTTCATATAAGAGGGTTTCATCCATTAGCATCGCCTTGCACGAGTGGTGGGTGATCGCTATATGAGAGCGACATACCTGGTCTTCCGACTCAATGCATCTCGCCACTACATTAGCCTTGCCGGATGATATCGAATGTCGAGCCATAATCCTTCATGAGTTCAAGCCATCTCCTCTGCCTCATGTTCAAATCCTTCCCGGGTGAAAAAGTATTTCGTGCTTTTGTGATCACGATATCTCACACTTCTCCCATACAAATAATGTCGCCAGATCTTAAGGGCTAAAATGATCGCAGCTAGTTCCAAGTCATGAGGGGTAATTCTTCTCATACTCCTTTAATTGTCGGATGCATACGCTATTACCTTACCATGCTGCATGAGAACACAACCCAAACCGACTTTTGAAGCATCGGTATAGATCTATTCCACTGGCCTTCGTGAATAGTCCATGTAAGGGCCACCAACTTTTCTTTAAATTCCTCGAAGCTCTTCTCACATTCCTCCGCCCAAATAATTTCACACCCTTTTAGTCAACTTGGTCATTGGTGCCGAGATCCGAGCAAAATTCTCGATGAAGCCCCGGGTAATATCCAAACAAACCCAAGAAGCTTCTAATTTCAGAATATTCTTGGGGCTTTCCATTCCACTACTACTTTCACCTTAGCAGATCTACTTCGATTCCGCTTTAGACACTACGTGCCCTGTGAATCCAACTTGTTCAAGCCGTAATTCACACTTGTCAGACTTGGCAAACAACTCGTTGATCTCTCAACCCCCAGAACACCATTCTCAAGTGTTGAGTGTGCTCCTTCGGTCTTGGAGTAGATCAAGATATCGCCAATAAAAACAATAACCCATTTTCGAGCACATCCTCAAATACTCGATTCATTAGATCCATGAATGCCGCGGCATTGGTTAACCAAGGATAACACTAGGAACTCATAGTGACCGACGAGTCCTAAATGTGTTTTGGGTATATCACGCTTTATCTTGAGCTGATAATAGCCGGACCAAGGTCTATCTTTGAAAATACTCGCTCCCTCGAATGATCAAATAAATCATCAATGCTGGCAATGGATACCGGTTCTTAATGGTTAACTTATTCAACTCCCGTAATCGATGCACATACGCAACCGCCATCTTTCTTTTTGACAAACAACATGGGCACCCAAGGTGAAACACTTGGGCTAATAAACCCTTTTCCAATAGTTCCCGCAATCGCATCTGCAATCTCCTTCAATTCAGTGGTGCCATCCTCGTATGGAGCCTTAGATATCGGAGCTGCTCCAGAGTCAAATCTATGGAAACTCCAACTCTCTATCGTGGTAAATGCATCGATCATCCGGGAAAACGACGGAAACTTTTAACCACCTTTACCTCTTCTAGAGGTGTAATCCTTGCATCAACATCAAGTACCGGCCAAGTAACCCGACATCCACTTTCTAGCAAACTTTACCGCTTGAAGAGCGTAGACAAGGACCTTCTTCACCCTTTTCATGTATCCGTCGTATACCAATTCTTTCCCTTCACTATCCGTCACCCTAATCAGCTTTTCAAACAGATCACACTAGCTCGATGAGCGACAACCAATCCATACCCAATATAACATCAAAATTCCATATTAACTTAATGAGTTGTGCATCAAGAGTTCTTCCACTAATTTCCACGGCACGCACCCATATACTTCCTTCAATCGGGTAACTTTACCAAGAGGCATACTAACAATCATTCCGTGATCTAGATCCGTGACATCCCAAGTTTCTACAAATCTCTTAGATCGATGAATGAGTAGCTCCTAATCAATAAAACATAGGCTGGTATGCCCGATATGGGTAGGATACCTAGTATAACAATGATATAATTTCAAGAGTCATCAATATTAATCATAATAAATTTCTTAATTTAAAATGTACCGCATTACTTCAGATCCCTCATCTTCCTACGATGAGCATAAAAATCCTTCCCTGTTGATTCCTGAGCTAAGGGAGGTCGTTAGCAGAGGGTGATCGGAGGGCAAGGTCTAGTCTGCCTGATATCCTTTCTGATAATGCCATATGAATGGCCATTGAAGCAACGAATCTGAGACGTCGAATCGAGGGGCCCTCGCACTTGACCCATGATGGAGGTCGAGGTGGCCTTGAGTCAAGGTGCCACACTTGTGTTTGGGCAGAAAGAGGTGGAACCCAACCACCAACGTGTCTAGGAGGGTAGCCAGATGGCCTATAGGCTGCCTATACATAGGCCTGTAATCTGATGATCCAGGTATGCCTTGGAGGAATTTCCCATATCCGAATGGATTTGTTCTCTTCCATACCAGGTGAGGGACTGCTCACCCTTTTGCTTATCCTCCATGGTCTTGGCCTTCGCAAATCTGCCATATTCGTCAAATCCAAGACCTCAAGTAGCACCAATAGATGCTTTTAGGCCTTTTAGGAACCTTGTGCTTCTCTTCACGTCCTCATATGCCTTGGGGCAAAATGGAACAAACTCTCGAATTGTTGTTGGTACTCAAGGACATGCTTACCTCCTTGAGTTAAGGCCATGAACTCAGCCTCCTTATGGTCTCTCAATCATGAGATAATGGTTGTCCAAGAACAACTCCTTGAACTGCTCCCAAGTGGGTTCGGATGGGCAGCCAACAATATGGGCTTGAGGCTTGCCACCAAGAATTTGCCTCTTTCTTGAGTTGCAACCAAGACAAATGAGTTTCTCGGCATCCGCACTCAAGCACCTCAAATATCTTCTCTAATTCTTGGATCATTGGTCCGTTCCAAGGATCACTCCCCACCTTAGAGAATACAGTGGTAAGTTCCTCTTGAATGACTCCACTACCTTGACGAATTCGCAGCCGGAAGTTAGGAGCATAAGGGATAGTAGGAGTATGGAGGAGGCATCCCATACCGAGGAACACCGAATGGTGGGATTGGAGGTGTACTCCCACTTGTGGTCCTGCTCGACCCTACAAAGGGTCTCGTGGAGTGAGTACCGGGAGGTTGACCTTTGAGAAAAGTCCAACTGCTCGATAGCAGCCATAAATGCTTGTTGTTGTCAAGCATTTGTTGTCAAAAGCCTCTATGATGCTGAATTATAGTAGCAACATCTCCCGTGTGATAACCGTGGAGGGTCCGGAGGTAGTCATAGGTGGGTCCCCATGTGCCCCACCTCGACCAAGGGTCTCGGAGGTAGTGGAGGTGAGGTTTACCCACGAGCGGGACCCTGGATTTTTGGTCGATCGACGGACGAGGACCCCGCAGGTACCTGGCATTACTACCGGATCTAGTACGCACTTTTGTATCCCGACTGGAACATATCACACACCATATTGGTTAAACCCCGGAGAATTGATTTCGCACACAATTATATGCCATCACATAAGGTATTGTAGTGTATGATAGTCCACAATAAATCGTAATTTAAATTTCCAAGATACAGGCCAATGCCCCAACAGTACGCCAATGGTCCCACTTGACCATAACACATTAATATAGGAATAATATCAATATTGAGAATCAATGTAATCATGCAAAGAGGAGAAAAGGGGGAAAAAATCTTAAAAATTTTCCCCAATTTTCACAACCGGGGGGCTGCCCCCGGGTAGGGGCCCACGTCAGCCCCGTCCAGGCCTCAAACCGCAGTGGCACCGGGTAGCCCCGGTGACCCCCCCCCCAAACACAACAGGCCCAGCCTGCTCCCCTTGTCTTTTTCCCCAACTTTTCTTTCTTCCTCTTTGGGCGATCTTGGAGGTCTCTGGTTTTACTCGAGTCTACTCATCAACTGGGGTTTTAGAAGGTTTAACTCTCCTTTCCTCAAGTAAGTTCTTCTTCTTTTCTAATTTTTGGGGTAAAATGCATGTAGGCTTACTTTAGGTTTCTTTCCATTTTTTTCTCCATAGAATAGCATTTCCATTTGATTGTGATGTTCTACTTGGTCGCTTGTATTTATTGATTTTATCCTTCATTTGGAAAAAACCCCCAAATCTGCCCTAGGTTTCCAATTTGGGGATTTCTTAATTTCACCTTTTCTCCAATTGATTCCTTTGTGATGTTTTTCATTTGTTTTGTAGAAGCTTTAGATTTCATGAATTTCCATTTTTCTTGAATCCCCATGTATTTCCATGAAAATCCTCTTTTTTTTGGGTTTTCCCTTGTTTTTCATCCATCTTGTTTTTTGGGAAACCCCATTTTTTGGGGGAATTTTTGTCTTCATAATCCCCTACCATGGCATTTGTTTAGACCTAGGGTTTCAAGTTTTACTCCATTGTGAATGAGTTTGGCTTGAATTGAATCCCCATGTTAATATGCTCTTGCTTATTTTACTTTTTGCATGTTTTTCTTTGTCACCTAGGGCATCATTCCTTTACCCCCCCTTCGCTGTCGCTTTTTTTTTTTGGAGAATTTGGGTTTTTTTCTTTTTGTGTCATTTTTTTTTTCTTTATTTACCCCCCCTTTTTTTCTTTTCCCGTGATCTCCCCGGGCAAAGGACCATCTTCTCCGGGGACGAAGACCACCGCTACAAAGGGGAAGAGTGGGAAAAGCTCTTCACCCCCAGGGAGACCCCCCCCCTGCCGACCCCCCACTATGATGAGGAGCACTTCCTTAGTAGGAGCAGCCAACCGCCATTTTCCCAAGAGGTCGATGATGGAGAAGACCGTGGTTTTGACGACTTCCACAAGGCTGGGTTTTAGGAGAGGTTCTCAAGAGGGCCGATTCTATCCTTCAGAGACCACCACACGAGCAGCTAGCCCGGGCCGTTCCACAGAATTTGAGGTGTCTTATCCATACGGGAGTTCACCTTTAGCACTTGGTAAAGGGGGTAGACACCCAAAAGAGGGGGGTACCTTGGCAAGATCTGGATATCCCCGGCACCATACTACGCCCCCCCGGAGTAAGCCTCTGGCCCCTCATGAGTGGGACCCCAAATATCTAGAGCCCATCTTGGCAAGTAACCCCGGAGTCCGAGACCCTTCTACCCCGAGGATCGCTTTTCTGGCCCGTTCAACCTGTCCCGAGGGGTCATGGGAAACCCGTGGGTTTCATGGGGTTTTTTAATGCTGATTTCACGGCCCAGAGGAGGTGTCGAGCACTTGTGCCTCCCCACATCATTCCCCGGACGATGGAGCACCACACTTCCCCCCCCGAGGATGGAGGATTCCCCATGGCGGATCCTCACCGGATTTTCGAGTTCTTGGGGGAAGGGGGAAAACTCCGCGATAGGTTGACGGAGAACCCTCCCGAGGATGGGTCTCCACACCTCATGGATTCACCCCAGACGGAGCTGAGAGGTGGGGGTAGGAGGGCTCCCATGGAGGATGCCCTCATGGAGGAGGAGCCCAAAGGAGGAGGATGAGGACTACGCCCCGGATGAGGGGATGACCCGGGGTGATGGCACCCCCGAGGAGGCCCCCAGAGTCGAGAGGTCCCGGTCCGTTTTTCCAGAGTCCCCACCAAAAGAGCCCCACCACCGGGAGGGGGCCCAATTTCAAGGGCATGATGTCCTCCATCGGCCTTGCAGGAGGGCCCGTTCAGCACGAGACGGGACGAGAGTGCCTGGAGGAACGATCCCGAGAGGCAGCCCCCTTTGGAGGTTTCCCTTTCCCTCGCGGGTCGACTTGGACACCAGGGCCAACGCTATCTAAAAGAATTTTGGCGGCTTCGAGGGAGGTAGGCCGGTGAAGCGAGGTTTGATATTACGATCACGCCGACGCCAACTCTAGGCCCCGATTTAATGGGATCATCGATGATGAGGACGATGATCGGAGGGCTTGGCTCCCCACACCAAATTTTATCTGCTTTCCTTTGTAGCCCTTTTTGTATATTTCATTCTTATCTTTCCCTTGTATTTCCAAAATGGATTCATTTATGGAATAATATTTTTTTGGGATAGTGAATTTTGTGGTGAATTCAGATGGGAATACTTGTGTAGTTTAGTTGGGGTGTATTTGCTATTTGTGATCTTTGTTATATCATGTTACCCTTTTTTTTGTTTTTGTGTAAAATTTTGAAATCCCTTTTTACCCGTTACCCCAAAATTTCCAAACTAGTACTCTATAGGTTATATCACCAATTTAAATTACCTTTTATCAAACTCACGCATCCCGAATGCAACATATAATGCCCCCCTTTTAATATTCCATTTTTGGCTTTTACTCTTTAAAGCTTTTATATTAACCCAACCCTTTTCCCCTATTATAGAGTCTACGGATTCTAAGGGTATGCGGAGGGAGCAGAATCACCCCTGATACCACCGCTTGTCACACCCGCTCACTAACCGCGGACCGGTTAACCCCGGGTTAACCCCAAACCCCCAGATCATCGACATCGATTCCACCACAAAGATACACACAACTAATAAAAACTCATCGATAGAAGACTAAGTTTTACCGGAAAACCCCATAATACTTGATACCCAATTTTGGATACAATAATTATATACTTTTGGGTCAAGGCATGATATTTACACAATAAAATAAAATTCAAATATCAAGTACATAAGGAATCCACCAAAACAATCGAGTACACACTGCCGTTTGGCTAGAGCTCCCCCGCATCAAGGGTTGACCGTCACATAGAGAGCTCCTCCCGGGTGGAGCTAAAGACCCAAAGGTGGAGCTCACTCCTAATTCCCCCCGAAACCTCTCGACGGCAACAAGGGGGTTTAACTCCTCGGGGTCCAAAAATTCTTCAGAAACTCGACGGGGGACCCCCCCTGCCTCGATGTATGCCCTCAAAATCATCTAAAAGGGTACACGGGATGAGCTCACTAGCTCAAGAGTGGTAAGATGGACCACAACCCCACACATCAAACACATCATATGCACAAATGCCATGCTATACATTTTAAATCACATCCACCTAAGCAACATTTAAGCCCTTTGGGTTTTTTTTAGTGCTACTAAAACCCAAAAGGCCGATCCCCGGACGAGCCAACCCCCTCCCCGAACCCCCAGGGGGTTGAGAAGGCCCACCGTGAGTACTAAAAGTAAAGACAATGCCGCCCACCGCTCTCAAAAATGTAAATGATAAAATAAAGGTGCCGACTGAATTTAAAAGAAGACGATTGGCCCTTTTGAATGAAAACCCGGGTTGCCACGTCCTACATGACCCGTCACCCGCAACCACCGCCCCCCCCAAATGATAACCCAACACCTTAACCCTTGGGAAGGGTCGAGTACGGGATGGTGAAAATCCTAATACCGCATGCTCCTATATGACAATAGTAGATTGCATAGTCCTCCGTGTCCCATTCCACCGCCACCAATGCACTCTTTCCAAGCCGACTACGGAATCTAGTCTATCAATGCATCATGCACCATGATGTCCACATTCAACATATAAACATCTCATTCAATTGGCATTTAGAAAGTAAACATAGCACTTATGCATACATGTGAGGAATGACTAACCCACATAGCATATTCATGATGGCATGACTAGACTAGATATAATTAAATGAATGCCAAACAATGCCTTGAAACAAGGCCAAACGCCCTCCCCACTTACAGAACAAGGTTTCCTTGACGGGAGACCCCAATCGGGTAGGATTTGGTGAACCTAACATAATTAGGGGTTAGTACTTCAGCATTTTAGGATCAAAATTAAGAGATCCAAAACAAAATCATGTTTAGAACGCAAAGAAGGTCACACGTCCGAGGGTTCAATCGACATAAGGATCACCTTCGGGACAGGGGGTCGACAGGGGCCTTGCCCCCCGGGTCCTACCCCCCGGGTTTGACGCGGTAGGGGCCCCCAGGGGCCCCCCGGGTTCCACCCCGTTGGGCCAAGGCCCCCGCCCTTAGGTGGGTGCCCAAAGGGTGGGGCCCACTGTGGCCCCCCGGCCACCCCCCGGTTTTCAAAAAACTGCTTTTTCCCCACTTCCTCCATTTTTGGGGATTCAAATGGGGTTTTTCCCCAACCCTTTCCCTCACCCCTTCAAGGTCTTATAGGAGGGTTCTAACCTAGATCTAGGTTAGATTAAAGGGGATGGGAAACCATCTTACCTTCTTTGCTCAAGAAAAACCCTAAAACCCCTCCAAATCACTTCAAACCCACAATGCTTTTTCCCACCTTGTCAAAAACTCTTCAAATCCTTCAAGATCAACACATAAATCATCTATTAAACCTTAGATTCATCATTTAAAAGGGGATTTACAAGATCTCAAGAAACCAACTAATCAAGGGTTAAAAGTTTTATGGTGAATGTTCAAAAACCAACTTTGCTTACCTCTAATAGATCTAGAGTTGAAGATCACTCTTCCGCGCGGAATGGGGTCACTCCCCCCTGAAATCCTCTTTCTTCCTTTCCTTCTTTTTCTTTTTCCCTTTTCTTTTTTTTTTATCCTCACCAACGAGGGGTGTCATAAAGGGAAAGAAAAGAAAACATAAAGCTATATATAAATTCCTAAATAAGTGAATAGTGCACATGGATGGGTCACGTGGGGGGGTGCACCCACCGTCCGCCCACCGGGGGCCCAAAAACTTAGTTTTTGACAGGTTCGGCCCGCCGAACCCCCCCCCCGCAAAAGATGTAGCATACATATCCCTTTAAAATACGTATAATACCTTTATCCACATGGCCTTATGGTAGGTGCATGTACACGGCTTGGGCACCCCTTCTTTTCCCGCACCCCCACTTGTCGGCCACGGTGTTTAAGGTCCCCCTTGCCATCATAGCCAAAGGAAACCCGTTTAACCTCTCGTTCGGTTCCCAGTTAAACCGGTCAACCCAAACCCCAAAAAATGGGTATTACAACCGAGGCAATCACCCGTGCGAGACCAACCCTAGGATAGTAAGTTGTCTTAACCACCAAAAATAAGCCATCGGAAGCAGCCTGGGCATGAATCCGGTGCTTGTTTCTGCTGGGTATATTGGCTGTTGTCAAGGTTCTGATGCCCATGGGTCCCGCCACTCACATCATAAATGGTTTCAGATGATCCCAAATCATCCTCCACATCTTCCTCTTGATGTGAACACCTTATGGACCCAATTGTGAGGTCCTCGTGCCCCGAAACTCGTTTTAACTCAATTGGTTCAAAAGAGACCCAAACCAAACGGACCCTATGGGCCAATTTTGTTATAAGTTGGGAAATGAGGATACTTTTCCCTCATTTCCTTGTGCCCAATATAGGGGGGGAGAGAAAGAAGAGGGGAAAGGGGCGAAGAAGTAGAAGGAGAAGGGATTGAAGGCTACCTTGGTGCCGCCTTCCCCCTTTGTTGCTAGAATCTCCACGAGGTAAGTACAACCTCCCATGCCACTCTCTCTCTTCATTTTGACCTAGGTAAAGCTAGGTATGGATAGAATCTTGATGTACAAACTATATTAAGGTTGTGGGTTGGGTGTTTTACCCTCCCGGTGTTGTTGCCGAGCTCAAACCAAGCCTGGTGGGCTCCGATAACATGTAATGCCAAAAGACCAACTAGGGTTTCGATTGTTTGATAGACGATCTCCCAAAATGCTCTATGGAAATGGAATTTTCTTGGCTTAGAATGATGCTAGAAATATTCCATATAAACTCCATGGAACAAACCCCAAAATTTGGGGGCCCGAGCCGGAAAGCCCTAATTTGAGTTGGACCTTTCTGTGTCCACTCGAAATTTGGTATAGGAAGCACTGTAGCTATTTCCGATGGGTTGTTTCAGGTGGACAAATGAACCTAATGTGTTTCTATCACCTCCACTAGAAACAAGACTGATATTTCTAGTGGAAATGCCCTATTTACTTGGGTGTTTCCAATGACAAGATTGTCCCCCTATCTCAGACTTTTTGGGGGGTGACCGTGGGTCCCTCTAGATGTTTCGATATATACCGATGTACGTTTCCCCCTTATGATAGTGATGTGCACATGCCCCAAAGATAGAATTGAATTGATCGATTGGTGGTCATACTTGAACCCAAACACAATCGATTGTAAAATGAG
>CM040972.1:15708393-15733222 GCA_022985045.1 Macadamia tetraphylla | reverse complement strand
CCCTCATCTCTTTGAACAACTGTACGCCAATTTCGAGGACAAAATTTTCGAAAGGGGGGTAAATGTAATACTTACTTAAACCCATTCGAACACGGTTGCCCCGGGTTTAACCATGCAGGACACGAATGGAGAGAGTTAAAGCGGATCCTTATGGACTATGATGGCAAGGGTGCCCTTTAAAACACCGGCGGCCCGACAAGTCCGAGCCTTAAGAGACGTGTCCCCAAGCCGTGTACATGCACCTATCACAAGGCCATGTATGGATAAAGCGGGTATGTAGTCAGATATTAAGGTGCATACGATATTACATCGATGTCAATAGTGAGATTCGTACGAGGGTCAATTCACAAAATCACACTTGTTGGCCAAGTTTTTGCCTCGTGGGCGAGTGGGCGATCCACCCACCGAAGTGACCCACCCATGTGAATACTTAGTTATTTTAAGAAGTATATAGCATTTATTTCTATTTTTCTTTCTCATTTATGGCACTCACGTTGGTGAGAAGAGTAAAGAGGAGAGAGAAAAGAAAAGGGAAGAAGAAGAGAAGAGAAGGAAGAGGAAAAAGAGATGGATTTCAGCGGCGCCGAGGCTTGATCTTCCCATTCTAACGCCAGAAGAGTGATCTCCAACACTAGATCTACGTTTAGAGGAGAGCAAAGGCTAGGTTCCTTTAACCTTCACCATACCCAAATAAAACCCTTGATTTGGGTAGGGTTTCTTGGGATCTTGTAAATCCCCTTTGAGATGATGAATCTAAGGTTTAATAGATGATCTATGTGTTGATTTTGAAGGATTTGAAGAAGTGTTTATAAAGTTGGAGAAGCATTGTTGGTTTGAAGTGATTTTGGGGTTTTGAAGGTGTTCTTGAGCAAAGAAGGTAAGATGGCTTCCCATTCCTTAAATCTAACCTAGATCTAGGTTAGAACCATCTTATGAGACCTTGAATGTGTGGATAATGAGTTTGGAAAAGCCCCATTTGAATTCCCAAAGGTTGGGGGAAGTTTGGGAAGAAACAGCAATTTCCCGCCAAGATCGGTGGGCCAGAGCGGTGGGCCATCGGGCCCGCCTGAGGGCACCCGCCTAAGAGGGCAGAACCCTCGGGGCCAACCGACGAGCCAATCGGCGGGCCGACCGGTGGGCTGCCCCCCGCCGGTTTAATAAGACTTTGTCAGTCCTGTGAGCTGCCCCGGTGGGCCGATCGGTGGGCCAACCACCCGGCCGGTCCGCACTGGGTCCTGATCGGTCGGTCAGATAGGTGGGCTGTCCGACCCACCCGAGAGGCTCCCAACGTGATTTTTACGTCCGATTGGACCCAAAACGGACGTGTGACCTTCTTTTAGGATTCTAAACATGATCTTGTCATTGGATCGTGTTAATCTTGATCCCAAAGTGGTGAAATACTAACCCCGCCACTTATGTTAGGTTCACCAAATTTACGCTTCGCACCGAATCTCACCCGCATCGAGCCCGAGTCCTTGTACCCCAAGGTAAGTGGGGAGAGGACGTTTGGCCTTGTTTCAAGGCATTGTTTGGCATTCATTTAATCGATCTAGTCTAGCCATGCCACCATGAAAATGCTATGTAGATTAGTCATTCTCACATTGTTATGCATGGGTGTTGTGTTTATTTTCTAAATGCCAAATGATGATATGGTTATGTGATGAATGTTGACATCATTGTGCATAATGCATTAATAGACTAGATGCCATAGTCGGCTTGGAAACGAGTGCATTGGTGGCCCGTGGTATGGGATGCGTGGCACTATGCAATCGTTTTATTGTCATATAGGAGCATGCGGTTTAGGATTATCACCTTCCTGCATACGAACCCTTCCCAACAGGGTTAAGGTGTTGGGTTACCATTTGAGGGGAAGCAAGGGTCGCGTTGCTCGGGTCACCGTGGCGGTTAGACAATACGCCTGACCGGTCATTAGGGCTGGCAACCCCGTGGTATATTCAAGAGGGCCAATCTATCGCTTTTAAATTGCGAGTCAAGACCTTTAATTTTCATCATTTACTTTATGTTGAGAGCCAGGTCGACATGTTTTTTTTTTCCGAGTACTCACGGTGGGCCTTCTCCATGCCCTATGGGTGTATCAGGGTATGGAGTTCGCATTTGCACTCGGAGCATACAAGACCGTGGTTGTAGTAGCACTAAACCAAAGACTTAGTAATGTTGCTTAGGTGGATGTGATTTAAAATGTATTGCATAGCATATAGTGTATATGGTTGTGATTTGTGGTGTGGACTGTGTGGTCCATCTTTCCACTTCATCGAGCTAGTGAGCTCATCCCACGTGTGCACCTCTTTTAGATGATTTTGTAGGTCATTCATCTAAAAGACGGGTGGGTCCCACGCTTGAGTTCCTCAAGAGGACCGGTGGGTTCCCGAGGAGTTAGAGCATGGCACCGATTGCTCGTGCGAGAGTTATGCTGCGTGACCGCAGTTCTGATACCGAGCTGAGCTCCACTTTTGATGCCGAGCTGAGCTCTACCTTGTGATGCCGAGCTGGGCTCAACCTTTGATACCGAGCTGAGCTCTAGGCTTTGATACCGAGCCAAAGCAGTATACTCGATTTTTGATGATTTCTTTTATGTACTTGATATGTGAATTGTACTCTTATTATGTAAATATCATGCCTTCGGGCCCACATGTATTTAACTATTGTATCACAATTCAAGTATCAAGTATTATGGGAATATTCATAGGTAAACCAAGTCTTCCGCTGAACTGATGAGCTCTTTCTTAGTTGTGTGTATGCTGTGGTGGAATACTGTATCAGATGATCCTGGCAGGTTTGGGTTAATCGATGTTAACCCGGCCATCGCCTGTCTCGTGAACGGTGTGACAATGTGTCGAACCTATCGCCTTACCCGTTTAGTAGAACCAGAGGTGCAAGAATGACTGGTAGGTCACACCGACGAGTCAAGCACCCACCAGTAGAACCCAAGGGTGTAGGTGTGACTAGTAGGTCTCACCGGCTGGTCAGGCACCCACCAGTCTTGCCCACCGGTTCTCTCAGACTTTGTTGTTTTTCCCCCTTCTTCCATTCCAACTCTTGCAACCCTAATAGGGTGATTCTCACATCATTTCCCACACATTCTAAGCTTCATTTACTTGATTGTACTATAGATCTAAGACAACAACAAGATTTAGGGAAAGAAATCATACCTTTACTTAGAAAAACCCCCAAATCTTATAATCCTCTTCTCAAACTCAAATGCTACTTCAATAACCTCCAATCTTTGTTTTCTTCTTCAACTACTTCAAGAAAATTATACAATGGCTTCGTTAACCTCTAGATTCAAACATACTCAAAGAGGGTTTCATCAAATCCCAAGGTTTATGGTGTTACTTACCTCAAAATGAAGATCTCAAGTCACCAATCACTATTTCGATGACAAAAAGGCGAGGTGCGGCTCCGGGATCAAGGGTGAGCCCCTTTCCCTTCTCTCCTTCTTCCTTTCTCCTCCTCTTACTCCTCTCACCCACTTTTGCTAGAAACCATAAATGAGGGAGAGAGAGAGAGAGAGTTATAGCTATTTATACCCTAGTATTATAAAACTCTACCAGGGTCTGCTTGGTATTGCCCATTTATGGACCAAATAGCATTAAATCGCATTTTCAGCAAGATAGCCAACATCGTCTGGCATACAAGACCTCATTACGATGAGGAGGCTTAGACACACATGCTCATCCAAGCCAGGTATGTTGGAGCCCACAAAATCCCAATAGGTGGGTCACACTGGTGGGTCTCGTACCTACCAGTGACACCCACCAGTTGGCCAAACAAGCCAATCTTATTGTATTTTGGAGGAAAATGGAGTCTTAACACATATTTTTCTTTCGCCACATGTTGTGGATCAAGTCCCAACCATTCAAATACAGTAACGTACCTTTCCTACTCATACATAGCCTTGTGATATATGCAAGGGCACAGCTTAGGCGTGTGGATCATCTAGGGTACCGACTCAATCTCATCTGGCCACCCTGCATTTGACGTCACCCTTGCCATCATGTACCACAAGGCACCGGCATCAACCTATTCTGGTTCAGACCCTGTAAGACCAAACCGAACCAACCGATCAATAACTAGGTTTAAAGAGCAGGGCTCTACAAGGTGAACATGAGTTGAATGCTCACTTGATCGAGTTAGATATGACCGACTTTGATGTGATTTTAGAAATGGATTGGTTGTCCACATGCAGAGCCAGTGTGCTATGTGCAAAGAAAACTATCATTTTTAGACCTCATGAAGATGATGAGTTTGTGTTCCAAGGGGATAAGCCCAAGAAACCCAAGAAGGTTATTATATCTGCACTCCAGATGAAGAAATTGCAAGATAAAGGGTGTCAAAGCTACTTAGCATCTGTGATGGATACTGAAATAGAGTTTAGGCCATTGACCGAGCTTGATGTGGTGAGGGAATTTTTTGATGTATTCTCGAATTTACCCCTAGATGGAGTGATAGAGTTTTCTATGGACCTACTCCCTGGCTCGGCACCAGTGTCAAAGGCCCCTTACCGCATGGCCCCCACAGAGTTGAAGGACTTGCAGGTACAAATTTAGGACCTTCTGAAGAAAGAATTCATTAGACCTAGTGTGTCTCCATGGGGAGCACCGGTGTTGTTCATCAAAAAGAAAGATGGAAGTATAAGATTGTGCATTGATTACCGGAGCTTAACAAGCTAACTATCAAGAACCGTATCCTTTGTTAATGATAGATGATCTATTTGATCAGTTGCAAGGTGCCAAGGTATTCTCCAAGATCAACCTTGGATCGGGCTACCACCAGCTCAGGATCATGGATAGTGATGTCAGTAAGAAAGCCTTTAGATCAAGGTATAGACATTATGAGTTCTTGGTAATGTCATTTAGGTTAACCAATGCACCAGCTGCATTTATGGATTTGATGAACCGAGTATTCCAGGATGTCTTAGACAAGTTTGTGATCGTGTTCATTGATGACATTTTGGTCTACTCCAAGAGTGCAGAGGAACATGTTGTTCACCTGAGGTTAGTACTACAACGACTGAGAGAGAAGTAACTCTATCCAAATTTAGTAAGTGCGAATTTTGGTTGTCACAAGCGGCATTCCTAGGCGACATTGTTTTAGACAAGGGTATAGAGGTTGACCCAGGCAAGGTGAAGGAAGTTCTAGAATGGGAGACTCCCAAGAGTATAGCAAACATATGTAGTTTTCTGGAATTAACTGGTTACTATAAGAGGTTTATTGAGAACTTCTCCCACATTGCTACCCCGATGACCCGACTCACACGGAAAGGCATAAAATTTGAGTGGTATGATGCTTATGAAATGAGCTTTAAGGAGCTAAGGCAAAGATTGGTATTAGCTCTAGTTCTAGCTATTCCAACTTGTACAGGTGGTATGGTTGTGTATAGTGATGCCTCCAGGTCGGGATTGGGTTATGTATTGATGCAGCACGTGAAGCTCATTGTTTATGCATCCCGCCAGTTAAAAGATTATGAGAAGAACTACCCCACCCATGATTTGGAGTTGGCAGCTATGATTTTTGCACTGAAAATATGGAGACACTACCTGTATGGCGAGAAGAGTGAGATCTTCAATGACCATAAGAGCCTCAAGCACTTCCTCACTTAAAAGGAGATTGACATGAGACAGAGGCGTTGGTTGGAATTGATGAAGGACTATGATTGTACTATCCACTATCACCTAGGAAAGGCCAATGTGGTAGCTGATGCACTTAGTCAGAAATCCCAATCATTGACTCTTATATGACTGACCACCAATGAGCATCTCATAAAGGAGGCCAGGAAGCTAGACTTGGAGCTATTGGTAGAAGGTGTCACTTTGTCACAATCGGCATTGGTGGTACAACCTAGTCTGGTGGTTAGGATCACTACACTGTGGTAATGATGCGTAATTATAGAAGATGATAATAGAGTGCTAGGAAGGAATCCAAAAGGACCCAAATTTCTCTCAGAATCGAAAGTGGGATTCTCAAGTTCAAAGGGAGGTTGTGTATGCCTAGTGATGGTGAATTCAGAGACATAGTTTTGAGAAAGGCAATAGTTTCCATACTCCATTCACCCCGACAAAGACTAAAATGTACAAGGACATCAAAGGCTCCTACCGGGGAATGAATGAAGAATGATGTGCCACGCATGTGTCTAGATGCCTCACATGCCAGCAATTCAAGACCGAGAGACAAAGGCCCCATGGTTTATTGCGCAATGCCTATTCCGAATGGAAATGGGAGAATATTGCTATGGACTTCCACAGCCTACCTTGACATAGAAGGGTATAAATGCCATTTGATAGTTGTGGATCGCTTGACCAAGGCAGCTCACTTTATCCCAATCAAGATCACATTTTCTATGGACAAGTTGGTCAAGTTGTATGTTGATAACATCATTAGATTGTATGGTGTTTTAGTTAGTGTCATCTCTAATCGAGATCCCATATTCACTTCCAATTTTTAGACATGTGTGCAAAAGGCTATAGGTACACAGTTGAATTTCAACACAGCCTTTCACCCTCAGACGGATGGTCTGTCGGAAAGAACCATCCTAACATTGGAGGACCTACTTCAAGCATATGCCATGGATATGAGTTATAGTTGGGATGAGCACATTTCCCTTATTGAGTTCTCCTACAACAACAGTTATTAGGCCACCATCGGAATGTCCCCATTTGAGGCACAGTATGGCAAAAAGTGCCAAACTCCACTCTATTGGGATGAGGTTGGTGGACGACATATTTTGGGTATAGACTTGATACAGGCTACTAGTGAGAAGGTGAATGTGATCAGAGGGAGGATTAAGACAGCTTAGTCTAGGGAGAAGAGCTATGTAGATGTTAGAAGGAAACATCTAGAGTTTGGTGTTGAGACAATGTGTTTTTATGGATCTCCCAGCTAAAGGGATGATGCGGTTCGACAAGAAGGAAAGCTTAGTCTAAGGTTTATGGGACCGTATGATGTACTAGAGATGATCGGATTGGTAGCTTATCGGATAGCTTTATCACCGAGATGGAGGTTACATGATGTCTTCTATGTTTCTATGTTGAGGAAGTACATTCCCAACACCACTCGCGTCTTGACTTACATACCCCGTGAGTTGGATGAGGATTTTGCATATGTGGAGTATCTGGAGAAGATTATTGACCGAAAAGAGCATGTTCTCCGCAACTGCACCATTTCCTTTGTCAAGGTGAAATGGATGAACTACCTCGAACAGGAAGCATCTTGGGAGCAAGAAGATGAGATGTTAAAGCAGTATCCTGGATTATTTGATTTGTCAGGTATGTTCAATTTCAAAGACAAAATTCTTGTAAGGTGGGGGGAATGTTACACCCATGCCCTAACTCGGTGAGCCTAACAGACTGCTATCAAGGTTTCGACGCCCGTGGGTTCTGCCACTAGCATCGTAGACAGTCTCGGATGATCCCAAATCATCCTTCACACTTTTCTCATGTTATGAGCATTTCGCAGACCTAAGTAATTGGGTTCTCAGGCTCCGACAATTGTATTAACCTGATCGGTCCGAATAGGGTCCAACCAAAGGGACCCTAAAGCCCACTTTAACTCATAAGTTAAAAATGAGGAATTCATTTCCTCATTTCTTCTTTACCCAAAATGTAAGAGAGGAGAGGAAGGAAGAAGAAGAAGAAGAGGAAGGAGGAAAGGATTTACCTTGATGCCGGCTACTGCCTATTTGTCAGAATCGCTGCCGGAGGTAAGTACAACCTCTACTCTCTCTCTTCATTTTGACCTAGATTAAGCTTGGCTTGGATGGAATCTTGGTGTAAAAACCATGTTGAGGTCGAGGAATGCATATTCTACCCTCCCGGTGCTATTGCTGAGCTCAAACTAAGCTCAGTGAGCTCCTCGAGCTCGCTAACAAGTACTACCAAATAACCAACTAGGGTTTCGATCGCTCGATCGACATATCTCCCAAACAGCTTAGTGGAATCAGGATTTTATTGGCTTACAATGATGCTAGGAACATTCTCTACAAACTTCACGAAACAAATCTCGTGATCGGGCCCGAATGAAAGCCCCAAAATGGTCGGACACTTGCATCACCATCGAAAGCAAGCCACGGACCCATCGGCCTACTTCCAAGGGGTATTTCCGATGAACCACTGAGGCTTGTGAGCTCTATCACCACCATCGAAAATAACACGATATTTCTAGTGGAAATACCGCTTTTGATGGTGTTTTGGTGACATTATCCCACGGAAACATTGTTCCTGCACTTTTGGGGTGACCCAAGTGGGCCTCTTCCAATCTTTCTGACACGTACTAATGTATGATTGCCCTTGTGTCTAAGATAGTGATTCACACGAGCCCCGATACCAAAGTTGAGTCGATCGATCGGTGGTCGATTTCTGAACCCTCAACACACCTAACATAAACCGTGAGGGATGGATTGCTTTTATTTTCAAAATGTTTATTATTATTAAATTGCTCACATGCTTAGAATTACATGTTAAATTGTAATTTTTCAAATACGATAATGACATGTCATATGTTAAACTTGTCATTTTACAATTATGATATGAATTGTTATGGAATTGTATGACGGGATCCGGTGTGGCCGAGGTGGTACCGACACCATGATCATCGTGTGTTTGGTTGTATGTGTAAGACGGAATCCGACGTGGACGAGGTGGTACTGGTGCCATGATTGTCACATGTATATTGCATTCATGCATTGATTATGTGCATTCGAGTTAGTGGTAGTCATGGGTTACACTTTATGGCCTAGGTCTCATCGGTATCGTGTACCCCGGGACTGCATTTAGAAATGGATACTTTTCTTGACCAATGATTGGTACCGTGTATGTAGTCCATACTCAATTGTGATATACATGCTAGATTAGGTAAATGGTCTCGGTTTCACTTTGTGGCCAATGTGTTTCCGGTATCGTGTACCAGTGACTATATTTGAAGATGGATTACACTTTGTGGCCGAGGTCTTGCCAGTATCGTGCGATTCATACTAACTGTATCATTATGAAGGTATGTAGCATATATGTGGTTAGGTATCACTCCCTATGCTACGAACCCTTGCCAACAGGGGTAAAGGTGTTGGATAACCCATTATGGTATGTTCAATGTGCCTTTCCAGAATGCCACACCCACAGTACGATGTGATTGTTGCCGGAGGCCGAAACTTGTCAGGCGTGGTCGATGATTGGTACTAGTGCCATGACAGCCAGGAGGGGGTTATTAGGGGTTTACTGGCTGACCCATGGACTCATATGGGGACCAACAGGCTTCCATTCATGGTTAGGGTTTGTATCCTTGCGTAGTAGATGGCGGTTCTGAGACGAAGGATACAATCTAATGTGCCATAGTAGCATTTTACCAGACTTAATTTGTATTGTTATGTGGATAATAAAACAAATGAATTGCATCACAAGAATTATGGACTATGTGTTTAATTTCTTCTATCATACATCATAAATTATTATTGTAAATGTCTTATTGGATGTACTTGAACCCCACATATACACACTTTTTAGATGATTATGCAAGGACGGTCATGCCTATGGCTAGTGATTTCTTCCTCCGACCCTAGTACTGAGTGAGCGACTGGTGGATGCCGGACGCAGAGGAGCATGGCCAGGACTGTGCTTGTGACTTTTGTGCATACGTAGTCCCATGACTTTTGATTATGTTGATATAGGTCTGTGAATATAATGTTTTAAACTTGATATATGTAAGTCTTGAAGGATTGTAAATAGAATAACTTGGTTATTGATATTATGTTAATCATTAGATAATTTTCCCATTTATTTCTGATGATTTCACTATTATACTCTAATTCCGCTGTTATGATTGGTTTGTGATGTGAGACTGTGAAATGTTAAGGTACTGCTATCAGAGATCCTGGTAGGTTCGTAAGATAGGTATGTGTCTTACTCACACCACCGGTATTCCAAATAATAAGTTGGTCTCATCGAAGTGGGTGTGACAGATCTCTGGGATGGTATATCCTAACTTCATATCCTATTTTACCTCTCTTTGAATTTTTTACAAGTTAGGTTTTGTGATTATGGGGTTGGTTTATATGTAGTGATCACTCACACATTTCACTTAGCTTAGGTTTAGTGAAATTAGTGGATTTTCTAACACAGGGTCACAAGATGCACCCAATGGGACCCATTTCGCAAGTCCTGGATAACCTACATTGTGAGGATTTTGGTTGGGGTTCATGTAATGACCACCAATGACTCATGTGATCACATCAAACCCCATACATGTGCCCAATTTCCTTTTCCCCAACAAGATGTTAGGTGAAAATGATTAGGGTTTAGCTGCCCAAGGTCGAAATGATTAAGGCTGCGTTGAAATGATTAGGGTTTAGTTCCCCAACCAAATGCAAGGTTCACTATTATAGGTTTTAGTTGCCCACGCTGGGGATTTGAGGTAGGAATTTCATAAGGGAAGGTCCATAGACTCAAATTGAGCCATTAATCTTGCTAGAGCAAGTCTCTACACCAATGTCCCTTCCCAAACTGTAGTCTTTATAGGTGGGTAGGTCGAATTTGGTTGGGGTTTCCCACTTGGCTTAGTAGAGAATAGAAATGGGAGAGAGAGAGAGAGAGAGAGAGAGAGAGAGAGAGAGAGATAGAGAAGTGTGTAGAGGGGTAGAGAGAATGGGACTTACCTTAACTTGGTAAGGTCCCTTGCTCCTCCCTTTTTTTTTCTTAAGGTCACTAAAAGAATATATTACTATAAAAGAATAAAGAATTTACAAAGGCCCCAAGGGCACACCATGACTCAAAATCCCTCCACCTTCGGCATTGCCATCAGTAGAGAGGAAAATGAGACCACTGATTAGAATCAGAACTCATGAAAACTTGAATCTAGGTTTACCCATAGCATCCCACTCAATATCAGAAATCGAGAATCTAGGAGGAGCATCCCAAATATATGATAAACAGTTTGTCACTGCATGCTTTGCCAACCCATCTGCCACTGTGTTAACTTCGCAAAAGCAATGGTGAATACTCCATGTGATTGAGTATAAAAATTCGAGGGAACTAATCCATTGTTATTTAAACTTCCATAGGATTGTGAAACTCGATACACAACAAACCACAGCTTTCTAGTCACTCTCAATTTGAATTCAGTTTAGATTCAAATTCTGAGCAACCCTAAGAGCTTTCAAAAAGGCTGAGAACTCAGCATCAAAATTAGTTGCAATACCCAAGTATGAGGCAAAGCATACTGTTACAGCACCGAAACCATTTTGAACTACTCCACCAGCACCTGCATTTCCTAGGTTTCCAAGAGAGTACCCATCAATGTTAATCTTGCTCCAACCGAAGGGAGGACAAACCCAGAAAATTTTAGTAATCTTTTTGTCGTTGGCTTCGCTCTTATCAGCTTCAACAAGGCAGAGAGAATCAGGTCCTTCATAGATTTTATCGCTACTGGAACCACACCAGATACTCCATGCAGATCTATAATAACAGCTTTCCCTTTTAAACTAGCAGATCTACTACTGTTATCAAATCTCCTACGGTTTCTCTCCATCCAAATATGATATAAAAAATAAGTAAGTGATGCACACCATATTTGTTTCAGATGAATTCCATTAGACTTTCTCTTCCACCAAGAGAACAGCTCCTAAATGGAAGGGAAACCCACCACGCAAATCAAAGACCCAGAAAACTCGCACACAACATACAGAGAAACCGCAAAGATAAGAAAATATGCTCCATAGATTCCACTTGTCCATAACAAAGCAAGCATCTTGAGGCCATAGGGATAGAACATTTGGTCACTTTTTCATCTCAGAGGCAACCCGCCATGCATCACTCGCCATCCCAAAGGTTGACACCGAGGAAATGTACTTTTATCCATATCAAACTTCCCCATGGGACCTCCCGTGATTTAGCGTGAAGACCTTCCAAAGTAAAAACTCAGAATTTTCCCGACCGAGAAAGAGTCCAAACCCTCGTATTCAATTGAGCTATCAAGCAATAGGGAATTGGTGAATTTTAGAACAAATAATCAAGGCTCGGAGAGGTCACCGAGGAAGACTAACCATGAGCAATAAAATCAGCCACCTTTGCCTCCAAACGAACCTCAAGATTTATACTCATCTCATCCAAAATCGATTTGTCCGAAAGCCAATGATCATACCGTAAAGAGATCTACCCCCATCACCTACAATCCATCGCTCATTAGACTCCACAAAGCCCTAGATCTTCCGAATCCTCGGCTACACCAAAGAACATACATAAGACTTTTGGGGATCCTCAAGAAGAGAGAAATCGCCCTCTTAAGAAAGTATCCAATTTTGTTTTGTTAGACTTGATTTGCCTAGTAAGCTTAGCCAATAGAGCCATGTTAACATCTCTAAGCTCGCTAATGCCCAAACCACCTTCCACCTTAAGATGGTAAACCTTCCCCAACTCACCAAAATTGCTTTAGAAGTCTTAGCATCCCCACTCCAGATAAAATTACGGATCCATCTCTCCATAAGGGAAATAGAGCTGAGGGCCATATATGCACCGCAAAATTATGTATTGAATGGTGCTCATAATGCTTTTGACCAACTCAACTTGACCAGCCAGGAAAGCATCCAACCCTTCCACCTTGCTAATCGATCTTTAAATTTGTCAACCAGTGCAAGATCAAATCCTTCTTCACTCTTCCTTTAAAGATCTCCACACCGTGTACCTAGTTGGGAATTTACATTTCGAATACCAATGACCGCCTTGATTCAACTCTTTCTCCGAAATGATCACTCCCAAGAACAACTTACTTTTTCCATGCTTATAATCCAACCCGAATAAGACTGATATTTGTCCAAAATTTCCTAAGGTGCTTTACACCTCTCAAATCAGTATTAATGAATAAAAAATATCATCAGATACAATAAGTGAGTTGAGAGGAAGTATTCTTGGATCGGGAAGAGGTGAATCTTCCCATCCACAAACAAGGCATGCTATCCACGACATAACACCTCTTCAACCAGATGAATAAAATAGGAGATAAAGGATCCCCTTGTCGAAGACCCCTTTTAACCCCAAAAAAGCCAACCGGCCCTCCATTAACAAGCACAGAGAGTTTGATTGATTTTAAAATCTCATGTAATAGGTCAACCAAGCCCGGAGAGAAGCCAAACTTCCTCAAAACATCAAAAAGGAAAATACAATCTAGTGTGTCATATGCTTTTTGAATATCAAGCTTAAAAGCAAGACCACCCCCAACACCTTAGAGTGCATCGAATTGGCCATTTCAAATGCTAAATAGATATTTGATGAAATCACTTTCCCTCTCTAGAACACCCCTTGTTCCTTAGAGATTAACTTAGGGAGAAGCACAGTCATATGCATCGCTAAAATCTTAGGAATAATTTTGAAAAATAAATTCCCAAGACAGATAGGACGGAATTGACTCACCTCGCCTCCCGATTTTTGGAATTAAGGTCAAAAATTAGAATTTATCCCTTTAGTCACAATACCCTGAGAAATTTTGAATTGCCAAATATACCTCATCCCCAACAATATTCCAGCAAGCACTAAGAAAGCACCAGGAACCCGTCTAGACCATGGGCGCTCCAGGTCTAAATCAAACACCGCCGCTTTGACCTCCTCCATAGGTGCACCTCAAGCAGCCATCGATTTTCTTCATCAAAAATAATTGATGGACTATAGCTCAATATGTCTGGTCTGAATACCTCCTTACTCTTCTTATGAAAGCTTTCAAAGTGAGAAGAAACAAACTCACCAATAGCGGCATGGTCTATCAAAGTCTCACTCTCCCCATTAATAATTTCTTTGATCTGATTCCTGCTGTGTCTAAGTGTAATATCCCGCTTCTTAAACCCGGTCTGATTTCATGGTTGAACCGGTTTAACCATGCAGGAACCGAGCCAGAGGATATTAGAGCGGGCTCCTTATGGGCTATGATGGCTCGGGTGACCTTAAACACCGGCTGGCCCGACAAGTCCGAGCCAGGCTGAAGAGACGGAGTGCCCAAACCGTGTAATCGGCACCTACTATAAGGCTATGTACGGATAAACGTGTATTATATCCGTATTTTAAGGTATATACGATGCTACATCGTATGTTTGGGGTGGGGTCCGAGCCGTGGTCCAACCCGTCAAAATCCTGTGTCTTGACTCTCGGTGGTATAATAGGTGGGTACACCCACCCACCGAAAGTGACTCCATCCATCACTATTCACTTAAGTAGGAATAGTATATAAAGCTTTATGACTTCTTTTCTTTCCATTTATTACCCTCGACGCTTGGTGAGAAAAGTAAAGAGGAGAGAGAAAAGAAAGGGAAGAAGAAAGGAAGAGGAAGAAAGGAAGGATTTCAGTGCGCCAAGCTCGATCTTGCCATTCCGGGCCGGAGAGTAATCTTCAACTCGAGATCTACAGTTGGAGGTAAGAAAAGTTGGGTTTTATGAACATTAACCATACCCACGCTTTAAACCCTTGATTCGAGTATGGTTTCTTAAGATCTTGTAAACACCCTTTGAAATGATGAATCTAAGGCTTAATAGATGATTTATGTGTTGATCTTGAAGGATTTGAAGAGATATTGACAAGGTAGAAGGAGCATTGTGAGTTGGAAGTGATTTGGAGGGTTTGAAGTCATTCTTGAGCAAAGAAGGTAAGATGGTTCCCTCACTTGAATCTAACTTAGATCTAAGCTAGAACCATCCTATAGGACTTTAAAGGTGTGAAGAATGGGTTGAGAAAAGCCCTATTTAGGTCCCCAAGGAATGGAGGAAGTTGAGAAGAAATCGGGTTTTCCGCCAAAACCGGCGGTGCAACCCGGTCCCTACTCACCGAGAGCACCCACCGAGAGGACCAGGGGTTCTGCCAAACCGGCGGTAGGACCGCGGTCCTACCGGCGGTAGGACCGGCGGTCCATCAAGGGTCCATACCCACCGTCCAAACACGGTAGGACCGTGGGTATGCACCCACCCGTCTGACCCACCGAGTGGCCCCAAAGATGACCCTTATGTCCGATCGAGCCCAAATCGGACGGGACCTTCTTTCGACGTTCTAAACACGATTTTGACGTCGGATTTTATAAATTTTGATTCTAAAATGGTGAAGTACTAACCCGCCTCAATTATGTTAGGTTCACCAAATCCTACCCGATTCGCTCCGGATCTCACCCGCACTTAACGGGAACTTGTACGCCAGGTAAGTGGAGAGAGGACGCTTGGCCTTGTTCGAGGCATTTGTTTGGCATTCATATTACTATATCTAATTTAGTCATGTCATCATGAATATGCTATAGATTAGTCATTTCACCCATTGATGTGCATTTATGCTATGTTTACTTTTCAAATGCAAATTGAATGAGATGTTATATGTTGAATGTGTACATCATGATGCATAATGCATTGGTAGACTAGATGCCGTGGTCGGCTTGGAAACGAATGCATTGGTGGCCCGTGGTATGGGACACGGAGGCACTATGCAACAGATTACATATAGGAGCATGCGGTATTAGGATTCTCACCATCCTGCTACGACCCTTCCCAACAGGGGTTAAGGTGTTGGGTTGCCATTTGGGGGAAGCAGGGTCGCGTTGTCTGGACATCGTGCTGGTTAGGCATTACGCCCAGAGTCATGTAGGACAATGGCAACCCCGTGGTATTTCAAGAGGGCCAATCAGATCGCTTTTAAATTGCCGGAGTCAAGACTCCATTTAATTTATTTACATTCTGCTGAGAGCCGGTGGACGGCATTGTCTTTATTTTTCCGAGTACTCACGGTGGGCCTTTCCAACAGCCCTATGGGCATATCGGGAGGGAGTTCGCGACTGCACTGGAGTATACGCCAAGA
Source organism: Macadamia tetraphylla (assembly GCA_022985045.1). Lineage (NCBI taxonomy): Eukaryota > Viridiplantae > Streptophyta > Magnoliopsida > Proteales > Proteaceae > Macadamia > Macadamia tetraphylla. The sequence goes on along the minus strand of CM040972.1, from coordinate 15,717,403 downwards.
CGTGGTTGTAGTAGCACTAAAACCAAGGACTTAGTAATGTTGATTAGGTGTATGTGATTTAAAACGAATTGCATGGCATGTAGTGCATATGATATGTTGTGATGTGTGGACTGTGTGTGTGGTCCACCTTCTACTTATCGAGCTAGTGAGCTCATCCCACGGTGCCCCCTTTTAGATGATTTTGCTGTCATGCATCCGAGGAGTAGGGGTGGGTCCCACAATGAAGTTTCGAGGAGGACCGTGGACCTCGAGGAGTTTGAGCACGCGAGATCAAGGTGAGAGCTGTGTCATGACAAGGTTCTCGAGGCGAGACTGAGCTCCACTTTGATACCGAGCCGAGCGTGTACTGATGATTTTGATGATTTCCTGTATATACTTGATATTTGAACTTTATTCTTTTTGTGTATATATATCATGCCTTCGGGCCCAAATGTATATAATTATGGTATCATCATTTGGGTATCAAGTATATGGGAATTATTTACAGGTAAAACTTAGTCTTCCGCTGATCTGATGAATTGATGTTAGTGTGTGTATGCTGTGGTGGAATACAGTATCTGATGATCCTGGCAGGTTTGGGTTAACCGGTGTTAACTCGGTCACCGCTCCAGACAGGTGAACGGGTGACAAACGGTATCAGAGCGTGATGCTCGCTTCCACTTACAAAGATACCATTAGAATCCGAGATTCTATAATAGGAAAATGGGGTTGGGTAAGGATAAAAGCTTAAAGATTAAAAGTCAAAGAAAGAAAGTATAAAATGGAGTTATATTATAAGTTGCATTCATGGCATGCGTGAGTGTAGATAAAAAGGTAATTAGATTGGAACTATAACCTATAAAGTACTATTTCGACGAAATTTCGGCAGCATAACGGCGTAAAGTGGGATTTCCAAAAATTTTACACAAAACCTGATAAACAACAGATAATAATATAACCAAGGGCACAGATAGAAAAATCACATCACCACAAAACCACACAGGTACTCCACATATGAAAACACCACAACAATCCATTATCCAAAGATATTTCATTCCATAAATGAAAATCAAGTTACATTGCAATTACAAGGAATGAGAAGAAATAAATATACAATGTCAAAAAAAAAAAAAAAAAAAAAAAGAGAAAATGGATAAATAGCTAGTGTGGGCGAGCCAATCCTCACCGGTCGCCGCCATCGCTGCCGATGATCACCACATTCGCGGAGGTCCTGAGTTGACATCAAGCGGTGATCGAATAATCGAACCTCGCTCACCACCCGCATTCTCCTCCGGCCGGCCGAGTCCGCCGAGATAGCATTGGCCCCGTGTCCAAGTCCCGACCCACCCACGAAGGAATCTCCAAGGTGGTCTCGCCTGAGGCAATCTCGCCCACCCCAAGATTTGAACTCGCCATCCCGCAAGGCCCGCATGGAGGCTGTCCCGCCTCATAGTCGAGTCACCACTCCTGTGTGGTGGGGCCAGAGCTCGAAGAACTAGGCCAGACCTCTCGACTCGAGGCACCTCCTCGTGAATGCCGCCACCCATCGGCTCCTCCTCCGCCCCGAGGAACGAGTCCTCATCCTCCTCACTGACTCCTCCTCCATGGGGACATCCACCATAGGGGCAGCCTCCACCCCTACCTCTCCGAGCCCCGATCTAGGAGGTGAATCCATGAGGGTATGGAGACTCATCTTCAAGAGGTTGTCCGATCGAACCTATCGGCCGGAGTCTTCCTCCTCTCCGCCAGATTCACCCAAGAACTCAAGATCCCGTGAGGATCCCGCCAGGGAATCCTCCGTCCTCCGGGTGGGAAGCATGGTGCTCCATCGCCGGAGGATGATATAGGAAGGCACAAGTGCTCCCGCCTCCTCTCAGGGCTGTGAAGATACAAATGCAATGAAAGCCGCCATGAAACCTACTGTTCCGGCGACTCTCCGGGAGCAAAGTTGAACTGGATCAACGGGCGAAGAGACGGACTCGTGGAAGAAAGATGTCTCGACTCGGGCGATCACTGCCGCAGATGGTCTCAGATGAAGTCCGTGTCTCCATGCTCATGAACGGTCCCTCGAGGCCTACCCTGGGGATCAGAGTATCGGTGTCCCGCCACGATATACCCAATATGCTCGCTAAGGTGCCTACCGTCACCGGATATCCACTCCCTTCACCAAGTCGCGATGGTGAATTTCAGATCGACACGACACCTCCAAAGTTGCAATAAAACCGACGGACGAGCTGCTCAGAGTAACGGCTCGGTCTACTCGAAGAATAGAGTCCCACTCAATGCCGAGAACCTCTCCGAAGCCCGGCCTTGTGGAAGTCCTCGACTACCACGGTCTTTTCCATCAACACCGACCTTCGTGAAGTTGGGCCGCTTATCGCGGCTTCAGACTAGTGAAGTGTCCTCATCATAGTCCAAGGGTCGACCGAGCGTGCAGTCTCCCCCGGCGATGAGCTGAAGTTCCGGTCTCCACACTTTTCTCGCTTAGAAGCGTGGTCTTGCATCGAACGCCAGAGGAAGATGGTCCTTGCAAGACGTGAACATCCCGCAATAAGAAAAGGAAGTAGGGATTAGTACAGAAGAAAAGACAAAGAAGATTAAAGAAGGGAAACCCAAAATCCAATTTATGCAAAACGGAACGGCGATAACTGAGAACGATAGGAAACTTATGACATAAAGCACGTAGTTGACAACGATAGGAACATGTCAAACAAGACAGACAAGAAAAGCAAAGAGTATAAGTAAAATGAGGGAATTCAAGTACATGGTGCAAATTCAATATAATGGGGAACAACCGAAACCATAGGACTAAGGCGAAATGACATAGTAGTGGGATGATGGAAATGCAAGAACATGCCCCAAATAGACTATAGGGTTCTATAAATACTAGTATGAGTGAAAATCAAGGAAATCAATGCCAAAATAGGAATTTTCATGGAAAACATAGGGACTCCAAGCATAATGGGTGATTCATGCAATCTAAAGCATATTAAGCATAAAACAAGTGGAATATACTACAAAGGAATCACCAATTGGAGAAAAGGATCAACAATGTAAGAAATCCCCAAATTTGGGAACCTAGGGCACAAATTGGGGGTTTTTCCCCAAATGAAGAAACAAATTCCTATAAACTACGAATGACTACAGTAGAATCATCATAAACACATGGAAAGACTATTCTATGGTGAAAAATAGAGAAAGAAAGCCTAGAAAGTGAACCCTATTCAAGCATTTCACCCAAATGGAAATTCTGGAAAAAGGAGAAGAAGAGGAACTTACTTGGATGAAGATGAGTTGACTCTTCACTAAAGCGCCGAGTGGATGAGTGGAACCGCGAGTAGGAGCGCCAAGTAGACTCCCAAGATCGTCCAAAAGGAAAAGGAAGAAAGAGAGGGAGAGAGGAGAGGATAGCAAAACAGGCCCGAAGGCCCTGTTCGTGTTTTAACACGGGCAGGACTGGCGGCTCAGACCGGCGGGTCCCTACCCGCCGGTGCCACCCGTCGGTTTGGGGTGCTGGGACCGGCGGGTCAGACCGGCGGGTCCCTACCCGCCGGTTCATCCCACCAGTTAGGACAGAAGGGAAAATCTTGAAAATTTTGAAAATTTTCCTTCTTTTTCTTTTCCCTTCTCTTCTCCTATTATGATTTCATTGGTTTTATGGTGGACATTATTCCTATGATCAATATGCTATGGTCAAGTGGGACCATTGGCATGTATGTTGTGGACTTTGCTCGATCTTGAATTGAGCTATGATTAATTACAGTGCTATCATACACTACAACACCCCATATAATGGCATATGATTGTGTGCCTAAATCAGTTCTATGGTGTTTAACCAATATGGTATGTGATATGTTCCAGGTACAGGGATACGATGGTATGCACTAGATCCGGTAGTAATGCCCGAGGTACCTCGGGTCCTCGCTGGTCGGTCGACCACAAAATCCCGAGGGTCCTGCTCGGGGCATACCTCACCTCCACTACCTCCAGAGACCTTGGTCGGGTGGGGCACATGGGGACCCACCTATGACTGCACTCCGACCCTCCACCGTTATCACCGGAGATGTTGCTACAATAATTCAGCAGTCCCAACAAGCTTTCCAACAACAAATGCTTCAACAAAGAAGCATTTATGACCGCCAGACAAGAACAGCTTGATTTTTCTCAACCGGTCAACCTCCCGGTACTAACTCCGCAGACCCACCAGAGGGTCGGGAACGGACCACAAGTGGGTACACCTCCAATCCCACCATTCGGTATTCCTCAAGATGGGATGCCTCATCCGCACTCCTACTATCCCTGCCTATGCTCCTAACTTCCCGCATTAGTAATACGTCAAGGGTAGTGGAGTCGCTCAAGAGGAACTTACCACCGTATTCACTAAGGTGGGAAGTGACCTCCGAACCGGATCATGGATCCAAGAATTGAGAAGATATTTGAGGTGCTTGAGTGCACGGATGCCCGTAAGCTCATTTGTGCCGGGTTACAACTCAAGAAAGAGGCAAATTTGGTGGCAAGCCTCCAAACCTATATTAATGGCTGCTCATCCAACCTACTTGGGAGCAGCTCAAGGAGTTGTTCTTGGACAACCACTATCCGCAGCAGAGATCTAAGGAGACCGAGTTCATGGCCTTAACTCAAGGAGGTAAGACTGCCCTGAATATCAAGAATAATTTGAAAGCTTGTTCCATTTCGCCCCAAGGCATATGCGTAACATCAAGAGAAGGCAGAAGGTTCCTAAAAGGCCTAAAAGCATCGATTGGGTCTGTGCTTGAAGTCTTGATTTGACCGAATATGGCCGATTGTATGTAACCAAAACAATGGAAGATAAGCAAAGGGTGAATAGTCCTCACTCGGACTGTGGAAGAGAACAAACCATTCCCGATGCGGAAATTCTCCAAAGCATACCGTGGATCATACGCCTGGGCCTATGTATAGGCAGCCCTATAGGCCATCCGCTACCCTTCTGGGCCGCTTGGTGGTTCGGTTCTACTTTTCGCCTCAACACTAGTGTGGCACCCACAGCTTCAAGGCCACCTCGACCTCCACCGCAACGGGTCAAGTGCAGGGGCCCCGCCCAGCCCGACGCCTCGATTCGCTGTTCAACTGCCATTCCTATGGGCATTATGAAAGCCCTGTCGGGCCCGATGAGCCTTGCCTCCAGCAGCCCTCTCCATCGACCTCCTTACCTCGAGGCACCAACTCAGGGAAGGATGTATGCCCTATCACCGAGGAAGCCGAGGCTAGTAGTAGTTGTAGCATGTACATTTTAAATTAAGAAGTTCATTATGATTAATATTGATGACCGCTGAATTTATATACATTGTTATACTAGGTATCCTACCCATATCGGGCATACCAATTTATGTTTTATTTGATTCAGAGCTACTCATTCATTCGCATCTAAGAGATTTGTAGGAAACTTGGGGTGTCACCCAAGATCCTAGACCTCGAATGATTGTTAGTATGCCACCGTAAGATTGCATAGTCAAGGAAGTGTATGGACCGTGCCAAAGGGAGATTTGGGGGAAGAACTTTGATGCGAACTCATTAAATTCAATATGCAGAATTTTGATGTTATATTGGGTATGGATTGGCTGTCGGCTCATCGAGCTAACGGATCTGTGGAAAGGCTGATTAAGGTGATGATGTCGAAGGGAAAGAGGGTGTACCGAGCAGATACAATGAAAAGAGTGAGGAAGGCCCTTGTCTCCGCCTCCAAGCGTAAAGTTGCTAGAAAGTGGATGTCATGGTTTCATAGCCTCACTGATGTTGATGCAAGAGTTACACCTCTAGAAGAAGTAAAGGTGGTTAAAGAGTTTCCGATGTTTTCCCTGCATGACCCTGATGCATTTACCACCTGATAGAGAGTTGGAGTTTGCCATAGACTTGACTCCTGGAGCAGCTCCAGTATCTAAGGCTCCATATAGGATGGCACCAGCTGAATTGAAGGAGTTGCAAATGCAGTTATAGGAACTATTGGAAAAGGGGTTTATTCGCCGAGTGTTTCACCTTGGGGTGCCCCTGTGTTGTTTGTCAAGAAGAAGGATGGTAGTTTGCGTATGTGCATAGATTACCGGAGTTGAATAAGCTAACCATTAAGAACCGTATCCATTGCCACGCATTGATGATTTATTTGATCATGGTGGAGCCGAGTGTTTTCAAAGATAGACCTTCGGTCCGCTATTATCACCAAGATAAAGAGTAGTGATATACCCAAAACAGCATTTAGGACTCGACACGCCATTATGAGTTCTTAGTGTTGTCCTTCGGTTAACCAATGCACGCAGATTTATGGATCTAATGAATCGAGTATTCCAGGATGTGCTCGATAAATGGGTAATTGTTTTTATTGATGATATCTTGATCTACTCCAAGACCGAAGAGGAGCACACTCAACACTTGAGAATGGTGTTACAGAGGTTGAGAGATCAAATTGTTTGCCAAGCAGAAGTGTGAATTCGCTTGAACAAGTTGGATTCCCCACGAGTGTCTAAAGTCGAATCGAGGTAGATCCCGCTAAGGTGAAAGGAGGGAATGGGAAAGTCCCAAGAATGTTACCAAATTAGAAGCCTGGTTTGGCGGGATACTACCGCGCTTCATCGAAAATTTTTCCCCGGATCTCAGCACCAATGACCAAGTTGACTAAAAGGGTGTGAAATTCGATCAAGGAGGGAATGTGAGAAGAGCCCCGAATTGAAAGAAAAGTTGGTGACCCCTCGGCCGACTATTCCCAAGGAAAGTGGAATGACGGTTATACCGATGCCCAAATTTGGGGTTTGGGGTTTTTCTCATGCAACGGGGAAAGGTGATAGCGATACATCCCGAAACCAAAGGAGTATGAGAAGAACTACCCCACTCATGACTTGGAACTAGCTACTTTTTTTGCCCTTAAGATCCGGACATTATTTGTATGGGGAGAAGTGTGTGATATAAAGGACCACAAGAGCCTAAATACTTCTTCACCCAAAGACTTGAATATGAGAAGAAGATGGCTTGAACTCATGAAAGATTATGACCGATATTCAAGATCATCCCGAAGGCTAATGTAGTGGGATGCATTAAGTCAAGACACGATCGGTCCCCTCATAATTAGCCACTCACCACTTGTGCAAGAGGCGATGCTAATGGATAAAACCCCTCTTGTATGAAGGGGCAACCTTAGAGCTTGAACCTCAACCAAAAACCTTTAAGTGGTTGACTATCCTTATGGGCTCTGTGCATCCGCAATTAGGCAAGAGGTGATAATGAAGCAACCCTTGATCCCAATTCCCGGGATGAGTTAAGGTTCAAGACCAAACAATGAACACCCGAGTTTACTTTAGCCAGATGGGGCATTGATGTTTCGAGAGATTGTGTGTACCGATTTTGATATACGGGATGAAATCGTGAGAGAAGCACATAGCCCCGAGTACTCACTCCCCCCGGAAGTACCAAATGTACAAAGACCTCAAACAGAGTTATGGGGGAAGCATGAAAGTCACCATAGCTTTGTATTTTGACTTGTCTTCCCTGCAAGGTGAAGGCCGAGAGGCATCGACCTTATGGTCCTTCAGCCACCCCCCAATGGAAGTGGGAAAGGATTACAATGGACTTCCCCCCGGGGCTACCAAATTCACCTAAGGGAATGGATGCGATATGGGTGATTGTGGACCGCTTACCAAGCCCGCTTTTTCATTCCTATAAAGACAAGTTCTCCATGCCCAAACTAGCACAACTTTACGTGGATAACATAGTGCTTACATGGAGTCCCAAAAGGAGCATTGTTTCAGATAGGGACCCAAGGTTCACTTCCAGATTTTGAAAGCTTAAAACGGGCCTTGGGATCAAAAATGAATTTGAGTAATTTTCACCCAGACGGAGGTCAGGAGCAACCCAAACAGATATTAGAAGACATGCTCGAGCATGTGCAATGGAGATGAGTGGCGTTGGGAAGAATATATCCCTCTTATGGAGTTTATATAAAAAAGCTACTAAGCTACAATTGGGATGGCTCCATATGAGGCGTTATATGGCGTAGTGCGAACCCCTTTTGTATTGGGATGAGGTAGGCAACGCGAATGTTAGGACCGAGATGATCCAAATGACTTGGACAAGGTGACGTTATTAGAGAAAGGATTAAAGCACTCCCTCCAAAAAGAGCATGGGGACCCCCGCAGGAAGGAGATTGAATTTCAGCCGAGAAAAGGTATTTCTCAAGATCTCTCCTACTAAAGGTTTGCAAAGGTTTCACAGAAGGGAAGTTGAGCCCAAGATACATGGGACCATTTGAGATCTTGTCCCGGTTGGCTCAAGAGCCTACATGCTTGCTCCGCCACCTTCGCTTGGAAATGTTCACAATGTATTCCATGTATCCATGTCAAGAAGTATGTGCATGATCCATCTCATGTACTACCCGTGGAACCAAAAGTACCTAGAAGCTGATATGACCTACAGTAATAGCCAATGAGATTTTAGACCGAAGGTGAAAACCTTCGCAACCGCTCCATTTCCTATGTAAAGGTGCGATGGCTGATCATTCGCTTGAAGAAGCATCTTGGGAGGCGAAGAAGAAATGCGAGCCAAGTACCTCATCTTTTTATCAACTGTACGCAATTTCGAGGACGAAATTTTTAAAAAGGGGGGGTAATGTAATATCCCGCTTTTAAACCCCGGGGTCTGCTGGGTTGAACCGGTTTAACCATGCAGAACCGACCCGAGGATATTAGAGCGGCTCCTTATGGGCTATGATGGCTCGGGTGACCTTAACCCCGGGCTGGCCCGACAAGTCCGAGCCGGCCGAAGAGACGGAGTCCCCAAAACCCGGGGAAATCGCACCTACCATAAGGCTATGAAACGGATAAACAGGTATTATATCCGTATTTTAAGGTATATACGTATGCTACATCGTATGTTTGGGGTGGGGTCCGAGCCGTGGTCCCAACCCGTCAAAATCCTGTGTCTTGACTCGGTAGGTATAAGTGGGTACACCCACCCACCGAAAGTGACTCCATCCATCACTATTCACTTAAGTAGGAATAGTATATAAAGC
>CM040972.1:15696286-15708293 GCA_022985045.1 Macadamia tetraphylla | reverse complement strand
ATTGATTAAAAAGGGGCCCAAAACCCAAAAAGGCCCCCAAGGCCCAAGTTATAAGTTGGGGAAAGGGTTCATTTTCATTTACCCTTTCCCAATGTAGGAGATGAGAAAAGAGGGAGGAAGGAAGGAAGAAGAAGGGGGTTGGGGGGCCTACCTTGGGGGTCCCCCTTTTTTTGGGAATGGTTAGGTAAGTAAAACCCCCCCACCACTCTTTTTCCCCTTTTTACCTGCATAGCTAGGTATGGATAGAATTTTGGGGGTACACCCATGTTAAGGTTGTTGGATAGGTGTTCTCCCCCCCTTTGTTGCCAGCTTTAACCCCAAACTAGGTGAGCTCGACAATGTTGTCAAAAGACCAACTGGGGGTTTTGATCATTTAATTGACGTATCTCCCAAACATTGGGTGGAATTGAGATTTTCTTGGCTTATAATGATGCTAGGAACATCCCTACAAACCCCATGGAACAAAAACCGTAATTGGGCCCCCGCAAAAAACCCCAAATTGTTGGGACCCGATTCTACCCAAAAAAAACCCATCCCGGGTCTATTTTGGTGGCATTTTTTTGGGGCATGGAGCCTTATGTTCCCGTACCTCCACAAAAATAGGGCTGATATTTCGATGGAAATCCCCCATTTTTTGGTTGTTTTGACATTACCGTCTTTTGGGGGTTTAAAAACTTTGGGGGTAAACTTTTGGGTCCCTCCCAATGTTTGTATGTATAATTACGATTCCATTTGTGTCTAGGAAAGGGTGGGCAGTCCCCAGAAGTAAATTGATTTTATTGATCAATGGCCTTACTTAAACCCTAAACCAAACAAAGATCAACAAGGTGAGGGATGGTTTTTGTTTTTTTTTTAAAATGTTTATTAATTATTTAATTGCTCACATGCTTAGAATTATATGTTTAATTGAAATTATTTTTCATCATGATATGAATTGTATAGAAATATATGATGGGATCCTGTGGTGAGGTATTTTGGTCCCCCTGATCTCCTTGTGTTTGGAGGGGTGTGTGGGGAATCGGGGTGGGGTGGTATGGTCCGTGATTATCTTTTGCATGTTGCATTCATGCATTGATTATGTCATTAGAGTTAGTTTAGTTGTGGGTTCCCCTTTTTGGCCAAAGTCTCACTAGTATTGTGTACCGGGACTACATTTGGAAATGTATCGTTTTGGCGAGATCTTCCCTTTTCATAGTCCATACTAAATTTTTTATGCTAGATTAGGAAAAAGGGCCGGGGTTTCACTTTTGTGGCCAAGGTTTTCTAGTATCATATGAAGAATGATTTTTTCCATGGAATTTAGAGAAAAAATGTATTTCAGCCCCCCCGGGTTCAAGTCTCCTAACCGAAGGTGTGTCTCCCAAAGAAAATTTTTTTCAAGCCCCCCAAAGGCTTGGTTTTAGAGGTTTGAACCATTTTAAAAAAGGAAATTCCTAAAGTCAAGCACCCCCCATTATTTACCCCCAGAGGTTATGGCATCATCATAGCGTTAATTGTCTTTTTGATGATATTGTGGTAGGGAAAACAAAGGGGGACATAAGTAGGATGAAAGCCTACTTAGCCAAACTATTTGAGATTAAAGACCTAAATTTCCAAGTATTTCTTGGGGGTTGAAGTATTAAGGTCTAAGAAGGGGGAAAAAAAAATTTGCCAAAGGAAATTTGGGTTTGACCTTGAAGGAACGGGGTGTTAGGGGGCAAATCGAGTTTCTAATTGAGCAAAATCACAAGTTAGGGAAGACTATGGTTCTTCTCTTGTTGATGTAACAAATACTAGAGGGTGGAAAAAAGGGGTATATCTGCTCGACTCACCTTGATATCACTTATGCAATGGCGAGGGAGCCAATTTATACATGCTCCCAAGAGGGGCCCCTTGGAAAAATGTACCCCCTCCTCGGGTACTTGAAGCCCTCTCCCCGGGGGAAAAAAAAAAATTTTTTAATCCCGGGAAAAATCACTTGAGGATAGAGGTTAGTTTGATGTGATTGGGATGAATCCATCTCAAAACGATCTACTCCGGGTTTTTGCACATATTTGGGGGGTAATTTAGTTACATGATGGAGCAAAAAAAAAGGGAGCTAGATTCAATCAGAGGTTGAGTTGAAAAAAAAGGCTCATGTTTTTGAGCTCACTTTTCCTCGGTTGGTTCTCGAGTTGGGGTATGAAAATGACCTATAAGATTCTATTGTGATAACAAAACAAAAAAAAACATTGCTCACAATCCAAAAACATGATAAACAAAGCACATTGAAGTAAATCGACATTTCATCAAGGGAAGATTGATTTTGGGAAAATTTTTTTCACCCCTTTTTGAGGACATGTGAAATAACCTAGAGGGAGGGGGAATAGGGTTTTTGTAATATCCCCTTAAACCCGGGCGATTTAGGGGTTTAACCGGGTTTTAAAACCCCCCGGGGAACCCGGGGGAGAGGATATTAGGTGGGTTCCTTTGGGCTATGATGGCACGGGGGACCTTAAAACCCTTTCCCCGTCCCAGCCCGGGGGGAAGAGGGGGGAGGGCCCCAAAAAATTCGGCACCCACCATAAGGCTATGTCGGATAAAAATTTTTATATCTGTTTTAAAATATTAAACAATGTATGCCTGGGGTTTGAGCCCAGGTTCGAGCCCTCAAAATCCCTTTTTTTTTCTGGGTGGGTATGTCGGGGGATACACCCCCCCCCGAGTGACCCATCCGACACTATTCATTTAAATAGGAATAGTATATAAAACTTTATGACTTATTTTTTTTCCATTTATTACCCCGCGTTTTGGGGAGAAAAATAAAAAGGAGAAAAAGAAAAGGGGGAAAAAAAAAGGAAAGGAAGAAAAGGGAAAGGGTTTCAATTAAATCGATCTTGCCATTCCAGGGGAAGGTAATCTTCAAATCGAGATCTCAGTTTGGGGGGAAAAAAATTTGGGGTTTTTTGAACATTAACCATACCCCCCTTTAAACCCTTGATTCAGTATGGTTTCTTAAGATCTTTAAACACACTTTGAAATGATGAATCTAAGGCTTAATAGATGATTTATGTTTTGATCTTGAAGGATTTGAAGAGATATTGACAAGGTAGAAGGAGCATTGTGAGTTGGAAGTGATTTGGAGGGTTTGAAGTCATTCTTGAGAAAAAAAAGGGAAGATGGTTCCCCCCACTTGAATCTAACTTAGATCAAAACTAGAACCATCCTATAGGATTTTAAAAGGGGGTGAAGAATGGGTTGAAAAGCCCCCTTTGGGTCCCCAGGAAAGGGGGGGAAGTTGAGAAAAACGGGTTTTTCCCAAAACCGGGGTGTAACGGTGGGTCCCTACCCCCGAGACACCCAAAAACCGGGGGGGCCGGGCCCCAAACCGGGGGGGAGGCCCCCGGGGGGGCCACCGCGGTCCATACCCCGGCCCCCAAAAAACCCCGGGGGGGGCCCCCGGGGGAGACAACCCACAAACCCCCCAGGGGCCCCAAAGTGATTTTGGGCCCCTCGAGCCCAAATCGGACGTGGGACCTTCTTTTGACGTTCTAAACATGATTTTGCGTGGGTTTTATTAATTTTGATTCTAAAATGGTGAAGTACAAAACCCCCCTCAATTATGTTAGGGTTTACCAAAACCACCCGATTGCCGGATCTCACCGCATGGGGGGAAACCTTACCCGGTAAGTGGAGAGAGGGCGTTTTGGGCCCTTTTTTCAAGGCATTTGTTTGGCATTCATATAACTATATCTAATCTAGTCATGTCATCATGAATATGCTATATAGATTAGTCATTCCACACTTTGATTTCATACATGCTATGTTTACTTTTCAAATGCAAATTGAATGAGATGTTATATGTTGAATGTGGACATCATGATGTATAATGCAATGGTAGACTAGATGCCGTGGTGGCTTGGAAAACGAATGCATTGGGGGCCCCCTGGTATGGGCCCCGGGGGCCTTTTGATCGTCTTGCATATAGGGCATTTTTTATTAGGATTCTCACCATCCGGCTGACCCTTCCCAAAGGGGTTTAAAGGGGTTGGGTTGCCATTTGGGGGAAGGGGGGGGGTTGTGGACCTTTTTTTGGGGGTTAGGCATTCGCCCCTAGTCGTGTAGGATAAACAACCCGGTGGTATTTCAAGAGGGCCAATCGTCTTTTTTTTTAAATTCTTTTTAAATTGCATTTACTTTTATTTACATTTCGGTTGAGGCCGGTTGGGGGGGGATTGTCTTTATTTTCCGAGTACTCACGGTGGCCCTTCTCCAACAGCCCTATGGGGATCGGGAGGGAGTTAGGGGTCTGCCAGTATCCCCCGCCCTTTGGTTGTAGTAGCACTAAAACCAAAGACTTAGTAATGTTGATTAGGTGTATGTGATTTAAAATGACTTTGGGATGGTGCATATGATGTGTTGTGATGTGGACTGTGTGTGTGGTCCCCCTTTCTACTTTTGAGCTAGTGAGCTCATTCCACGTTAAACCCCCTTTTTTGATGATTTTGCGGGTCATGCACCCCAGGGCATGGGGTGGGTCCTCTTGAGTTTCGAGGAGGACCGGGGGACCCGAGGAGTTGAGCACGGGTGGTTGGTGTGAAGGGCTTTGGGGACAAACGGTTCGAGGGCCCGTGAGCTCCCCTTGATCGGGGCCCGGTGTACTGATGATTTTATATTTTCTGTATATACTTGATACTTGGACTTTATTTTTTTTGTGTATATATCATGCCTTGAGCCCAAATGTATATAATTATGATATCATCTTTTTGGGGATCAAGTATATGGGGAAATTTTTTAGTAAAACTTAGTCTTCCCCGATCCCATGAATTGATGTTAGTGGGGTATCGTGGGGGAATCATTCGATGATCCGGGGTTTTGGGGTTTAAATTGTTAACTTTGGTCAGCCCGGTTCGGTGGGGGGGTGTGACAACGGTGGTATCAGGCGTGATGCTCGCTCCACTCACAACATACCATTAGAATCCGAGACTCTATAATAGGAAAAAAGGGGTTGGGTAAAGATAAAAGCTTAAAGATTAAAAGTCAAAGAAAGAAATTATAAAAAGGAATTATATTATAAGGATTCATGGCATGCGTAGGGAATAAAAAATTAAAAATTTAAAATATTTAAAACGGCCTAAAAATGGGATTTCCAAAAAATTTTTCAAAAAACCCCCATAAACAAAAATAATACTATAACCCAAAAGGGACGGGTAGAAAAATCACATCACCACAAAACCACACAAGTATTCCCCATATGAACACACCACCATAATCCATTATCCAAAGATATCTTATTCCATAAATGAAATCAAGTTACATTGCAATTACAAGGAAAGAGGTAAATAAATACACAATGTCTACAAAAGAGAAAAAAGGGTAAAAAATTTGTATGGGCAAGCCAATCCCTCCTGGGTCGTCACAAACCCCATGATCACCACGTTCATTTGGGGGCCCGGAGTTGGCGTTGGGGGTGATCGAAAAATCGAACCTCCCTTCACCCGTACCTCCCCCCAAAAACCGATATCTCCCGAGATAGCAGGCCCCGGGGTCCAAGCCCCCTTACCCCGGAAGGACTCCTCCAAGGTGGTCCGGAGGCAATCTTCCCCGCCTCGATTCAACCGCCATCCCGCAAAGGCCCCCTGGAGGGCAATGTACCCCCGTGGGCGTAGGGACCACTCCCGGGGGTGGGGGCAGCCTGGAAGAACTAGGACCCCGGGCCTCTCCCAATCCCCAGGCGCCCCCCTAATGCCACCACCCATCGGCTCCTCCTCCTCCCCCCAGGAACGGGTCCTCATCCTCCTCAGGACTCCTCCTCCATGGGGGCATCCTCCATGGGGGAGCCCCCCTACTCCTACCTCTCCGGGGTCCCGATCTAGGAGGTGAATCCATGAGGGGGGGGAGACCCATCTTCAAGAGGTTGCTCCCTCGAACCTATCCCCGGGGGCTTCCCCCCCTCCCCAGATTCACCCAAAAAACTCAAGATCCGGTGAGGGTCCCGCCGGGGAATCCTCCGTCCTCCGGGTGGGGGAAAAAAAGGTGCTCCATCGGGAAAGGGTGATATAGGGGAAAAGGGGGAAGTGCTCCCCACCCCCTCTGGGGGGTGAAAATACAAAAAGCTTAAAAACCCCCCTGAAACCTACCGGGTTCCCATGACCTCCTCCGGGGGCGGGTTTAACTGGATCAAGGGGGGAAGAGAAGGACCTCGGGGGAAAAAAGATGTCTCGGACTCGGCCACTGCCGCCTTTAGATGGTCTAGATGAAGTCCCGGCTCCATGCTCATGAACGGTCCCCCAGGCCTACTCCGGGGGGGGATAGTATCGGTGTCCCGCCCATATACCCCAAAATGCTGGCCAAGGTGTCTACCGTCACTGGATATCCACTCCTTCACCAGTGGGGCGGTGAATTCCCTCTTGCCCACACCTCCGGGGTTTCAATAGAACCGGGACCCCAGGGTCATAGCATGGTCGGTCCACTGGAAAAAGAGTCCCCCCAATTTTAGAACCTCTCCCGGCCGGCCCTTTTTGGAAGTCCTCGACTACCCGGTCTTTTTCCCTCAACCGGCCCCTTGGGGGAAATTAGGCGGGGTTTGGCCCCCGCACTAGTGAAGTGCTCCTCATCGTAGTCTAAGGGGCCAAAAGGGGTGAGTCCCCCGCGATGAAATGAATCTTTGGGCTCCCACTTTTTCCCCTTAGAGGCGGTGGTCTTGCGTCGAAGCCAGAGGAAGATGGCCCCTTTCGGTGCAGAAGACATTCGGGAATAAGGAAAGAAAGATGGGTTAGTAAACAAAAAAAGGCAAGAATTAAAGAAGGAAAGCCAAAATCCCAAATTTTTGCTAAAGGGGGGCAACGATCTAGGAATGATAGAAAACTTATGACATGAAACATGGTAGATGACAACCCTGGAAAAGTGCCAAAACAGAAATAAAAAGGAGAAATGAGTATAAATAACATGGAAGGGGTTTTGGGGTTTTTTTTCACCAACCCATTCATAGGGAAGTAAAGGCTTGAACCCTAGGGTATAGAATGAAATGCCACAGAGTAAGATGTTGAAAAATGCAAGAACATACCCCAAATAGATTATGGAATTAGAAGAATACAAGTTTGGGATGAAAATTTAAGAAACCAAGACAAAAAATAGGAATTTTCATGGGAAATACATGGGGTTTCAAGCATAATAGATGATTCAATGAAATCTAACTCATATCTAGCGTAAAACAAGCGGAATGCATTACAAAGGAGTCGTCAATTTGAGCAAAATAAAGGATTGAAGAAACCCCAAATTTGGGAACCTAGGGCATAAATTTTGGGGTTTTTTTTCCCAAAAAAAGTGAGATGATTCCTATAAACTACAAATGAGCACAGTGGAATCATCACAAACACATGATAATACTTTTCTATGGTGGAAAATAAAAAAAAAGTCTAGAAAGTAAATCCTAATCAAGCATTTCACCCAAATTGAAATTGGAAAAAAGGGGAAGAAGAGGAACTTACTTGGATGAAGGCGAGTTGACTCTTCACTAAAGCGCCATGTGGAGGCCCGGGAAATTTTGAGTAGGGCCGAGTAGACTCCCAAAAACGTCCCAAAAGGAAAAGGAAGAAAGAGAGGGGGGAGTGAGAGGAGACAAAGCAGGGGCCTTTCCCGGGCCCGTTATGTTTTTTCATCGGGCGGGCCCGGGGGGTAGACCAAGGGGGCCCCCCCCGGTGACCCCCCCGGGTTTAAATCTTTGGGCCCGGCCCCGGGGCGACCCGGGGGGTCCCTAACCCTTCATCCAGGGGTTTGGGAGAAGGGAAAAAAATTTTTAAAAATTTTTAAAATTTTTCTTCTTTGTCTTTTTCCCTTTTCTTCTCCTATTAAATTCATTGGTTTTATGGTGGATATTAATCCTATGATCAATATCTCGGTCAAATGGGACCATTAGCATGTATCTTTGTGAACTTTACGTATCTTGAAATTTAGCTATGATTAATTACGGCTATCATACACTACCACACCTCCCTAATGACATATGATTGTGCCTAAATCAGTCTATGGTGTTTAACCAATATGGTGTGTGATATGTTCCCGTACAAGGATACGATGGGGCGTACTAGATCCGGTAGTAATGCCCCAGGTACCTCGCGGGGGCCTCGTCGGGTCGGGCGACCACAAAAACCCCGGGGGGCCCCTTCGTGGGGCATACCTCACCTCCCACCCGCGAGACCCATGGTCGGGGGGGGGCACATGGGGACCCACCTATGACTGCACTCCGGACCCTCCACCCGGGCATTACCCGGGGGATGTTGCTACAATAATTCAGCAATCCCAACAAGCTTTCCCAACAAATGCTTCAACAACGGGAAGCATTTATGACGCCATCCGATTTATTAGAATTTTCTCAAGGGGAAACCCCCCCGGTACCCACTCCAAGGGCCCACCAGGGGTCAGCAGGACCACAAGTGGGTACACCTCCAATCCCCAAAATTCGGTATTCCTCGGATAGGATGCCTCATCCATACTCCTACTATCCCCCCTATGCTCCTAACTTCCCGTGGAGTTCGTCAAGGGTAGTGGAAATCGTTCAAAAGAAACTTACCCCCGGGGATTCTCTAAGGGGGGGGTGATCCTCTAGAACCGGATCAATGGATCCAAGAATTGGAGAAGATATTTGAGGTCTTTTGGGGTGCACGGATGCCCCAAGCTCATTTGTCTTTTTTTACAACTCAAGAAAAAGGCAAATTCTTGGTGGCAAGCTTCCCAAACCTATATTGATGGTGCTCATCCAAAACCCACTTGGGGCAGTTTAAGGAATTGTTCTTGGATAACCACTATCCGGTTTGAGATCGGAAGGAGACCCAGTTCATGGCCTTAACTCAAGGAGGAAAGGCTCCTTGAGTATCAAATTTAGAAAGTTTATTCCATTTTGCCCCAAGGCATATCGAACGGGGAAGAAAAGGGAAAAAGGGTTTCCCAAAGGGCCTAAAAGCGCCCATTGGGTGGTGTTGGAAGTCTTGGATTTGACCGATTTTGGCATTATGCAAAAGGGCCCAAAAAAATGGAAGATAAGCAAAAGGGGGAACAGTCCCTCACTCCCCCTTGGAAGAGATCAAATCCATTCCCCGATGTGGGAAATTCCTCCAAGGCATACCGTGGATCATACAGTTGGGCCTATGTATAGGGAGCCCTATAGGCCATCCGTTTTCCCTTCTAGGCCGGGTTTGGGGGTTGGGGTTTTACCTCCTTCCCCCCGAACACTAGTGTGGCGCCTCGGGTCCAAGGCCACCTCGACCTTTATCGCATCGGGTCAATCGGGGGGCCCCCCCTCGATTCCCCCGTCTGATTCGTTGCTTTAAGCCATTCCTATGGGCATTATCGAAAATGCCGGGCCCGACCACCTTGCCCTCCCCGCCCTCGCACCGACCTCCCCTTTCCCCGAGGCAATCAACGCAGGGGAAAGGGTGTATGCCCCATCGGCCGAGGAAAACCCAGGGGTAGAAAGGTTTAAAAGGGACATTTTAAATTAAGAAGTTTATTATGGTTAATATTGATGACCCCTTTTAAATTATATACATTGTTATATTAGGTATCCTACCCATATCGGCATACCCCTATGTTTTATTTGACTCAGAGCTACTCATTCATTCGCATTTAAAAGATTTGTAGGGAAACTTGGGATGTCGCCGGGATCCTAGACCGGGAAAGATTGTTAGTATGCCCCCAGGTAAGATTCCATTGAAGGAAGTGTATGGACCGTGCCGGGGGAGATTAGCGGAAGAACTTTGATGCACAACTCATTAAATTCAATATGCAGAATTTTGATGTTATATTGGGTATGGATTGGTTTGGCTCATCGAGCTAACGTGATCTGTCTTGGAAAGGCTGATTAAGGTGCGGATGTCGAAGGGAAAGAGTGGGTGCCGGAACACAATGAAAAGGGTGAGGAAGGTCCCCGTCTCCCTCCCAAACGGTAAAGTTGCTAGAAAGTGGATGTCGGGGGTTTTATAGCCTCGGACTCGATGTTGATGCAAGAGTTACACCCCTAGAAAAGTAAAGGTGGTTAAAGAGTTTCCCCCGTTTTCCCCGGGTGATCCCCCGCATTTACCACGATAGAGAGTTGGAGTTTGCCATAGACTTGACTCCCGGGGCAGCTCCGTATCTAAGGCTCCATCGGGTGGCACCGTGAATTGAAGGAGTTGGTCAAACGGAACTATTGGAAAAAGGGGTTTTTTTGCCCAAGTGTTTTTGGGGGGCCCCGTTGTTTGTCAAAAAAAGGATGGTAGTCCCATGTGCATAGATTATCGGGGGTTGAATAAGCTAACCATTAAGAACCGGGATCCATTGCCCGCATTGACGATTTATTTGATCGATTTGAGGGCCCCGGGATTTTCAAGATGACCTTCGATCCGGCTATTATCACTCAAGATAAAAGAGTGATATACCCAAAAAAGCATTTAGGACTCGTTGGCCATTATGAGTTCCTGTGTTTTCCTTTTGGGGGAACCAATGCACCCGGAATTTTTGGATCTAATGAATCGAGTATTCGAGGATGTGCTCGATAAATGTGTAATTGTTTTATTGGGTATCTTGATCTACCCCAAAACCGAGGAGGAGCCCCTCAACACTTGAGAATGGTGTTACAGATTGAGAGATCAACAGTTGTTTGCCAAATACAGAAGTGTGAATTCGGGGAACAAGTTGGATTCACGGCCGAGTGTCTAAAGCGAATCGAGGTAGATCCCGCTAAGGTGAAAGCAGAGGGGAAAGGGAAAGCCCCCAAAAATTTCGAAATTAGAAGCTTCTTGGGGTTTTGGTTTTAAAATTACCGGGGCTTCATCGAGAATTTTGCTGGGGTCTGGACCAATGACCAAGTTGACTAAAAGGGTGTGAAATTGATGGAGCGGAATGTAGAAGAGCTTCCAAATTAAAAAAAAAGTTGGTGGCCCTTCGGCTTGACTATTCCGAAAAAGGGTGGAATGACGGTTTATATCGATGCTTCCCAAAATTGGTTTGGGTTGGTTCTCATCAACGCGGAAGGTAATAGGGATGCATCCCCACAACTAAAGGAATATGAGAAGAATTACCCCCCCATGACTTGGAACTAGCTGCGATCATTTTTGCCCTTAAGATCTGGCGACATTATTTGTATGGGGAGAAGTGTGAGATATACAAAGGGCCACAAGAGCCTGAAATACTTCTTCACCCGAAAAAACTTGAATATAGACGGGTAAGATGGCTTGAACTCATGAAGGATTATGATCGATATTGGATCATCCGGCAAGGCTAATGTAGTGGCGGATGCATTGAGTGGGAAAACAGTTGGCGTCTTCTTTGCAATCAGCTCACCACTTGTGCAAGAGGCGTGCTAATGGATGAAACCCTCTTGTATGAAGGGGGAACCTTAGAGCTTGAACCTCAACGGGAAAAACCCTTTAAAAGGTTGGCGGATCCTTGTTTAATTTCATCCGGGAATTAAAAGGTGATAGTGAAGCAACCTTTGGATCCCGGTTGCAGCGGATTAGAGTTAAGGTTCAAGACCAAACAATGAAAGACCAGATTTTACTTTAGCCCTTTATGGGGCATTGATGTTTCGAAAAATTTTGTACCGATGATTTGGATATCAGGGGTAAAATCGTGAGAGAAGCACATAGCTCAGGGACTCACTCCACCGGGAAATACCAAAATGTACAAAGACCTCAAACAAAATTCGGTGGCCAAGCATGAAGGTCACCATAGCTTTGTATGTGGTGACTTGTCTTACCCGAAGGTGAAAGGGGAGAGGCATCGACCTTATGGTACCCTTCAGCCCTCCCAGCGGAATGGAAGTGGGAAAAGATTACAATGGACTTGCCCCCGGACTACCAAGTACACCTAAGGGAATGGATGCAATATGGGTGATTGTGGATCGCACCAAACCCTCATTTCATTCCTATCAAGACCAAGTTCTCCATGCCCAAACTAGCACAACTTTACATGGATAACATAGTGCTTTTCATGGAGTGGTGAGCATTGTTTGATAGGGACCCAAGGTTCACTTGATTTTTGGGAAAAACTTACGTGCCTTGGGATCACACTG
>CM040972.1:15682733-15696186 GCA_022985045.1 Macadamia tetraphylla | reverse complement strand
GGGGTTGGAGCAAGGAGGTGCAGTATTACATTATGACAATCATAGTGCCTTACATCTTGTAAAGAATCAGATGTTTCAAGCAAGGACAAAGCATATTGATATGAGATTTCACAAGATGGGAGAGCTCGTATCAGAAGACAGTATTCACTTGAGAAAAATTCATACAGATGTTAATCCCGCAGAGAAGTTCGAGTCCTATTTGGACTTGATTAATATTCCTTATTTTTTAAGATGAGGATCCACTAAAGATGAGTGGGTTTGTACCTCTAATGATGCGGGGATGAAGACATCTACAAGTTATTTTTCTGAGGAGGCTCGAAAAATTCAAACCAATCGGAGATTGTTGGTGTACGATGTCTTATATTACGTTATAGTTTAATCTGGGGAATCTTTGGTGCAGGCATCTCGACGAGCGGGGACGGCGGTCTTATTGAGGGTGTAGGGGCACAACCCCCATTGAATTGTATTTAAGGGTAGTTTTATACTTTTCGGATTAGAGTTTTTAGCTATATATTTTTAACGAGGTTTCTTTCTGTAGTGCAAGAAATCTTGAGGGTGTGAGGGACGGACGTAACCCTATTCTCCATTGATAGTGAAGCAGGATCTCATCTCATCAAGGACGTAGGCAATCTTGCCGAACCTCGTAAATCTGCGTGCATTGTTTGTTCTAATTTTTCTATTATCTTCTGCATCGTTTTAGGGTTGCATTTCTACACTCTAGAATTAAAGGCATAATAAAGAATTGCAAGAGCATCAACTAAACTGAACCCCGCATATGTTTGTAGTGTCAACATTTTTTATCAAGAGCTATAGAAAAACACTAACACTTAATCAGACTATGGGCAAACAAATCCAATTTTAATTCAAATACAAATTAAAATTTGCAATTCTAATCACCAAAAAAGAAAAAAAAATGAACATTAGCTTCACAAAAATAAACTAATTGGATTTCTATTTCAAATTAAGTAGAAGAATTGCAACCATCACTCACTCACTCAATACTGAACCCAACTTTAATCACACATACAATGGAATATGACCTTAAACTGACAAATCCTTCTGCAAAAATTATAACACAGTAGGGTATCTCCTCCCCAAGCCCTTCTACCCAAAACACCAAGCTGTGACAAAATAAATTGAAAAAAAAAAAAAAAAAAAAAGAAAGAAGATAAAGCGGGAAGAATCTGAGTATTCAAATAGAAGAAATAACACAACAGTCTATTCAATACGGTGATGGTGGTGGCGGCTATGGTCCCCATGAGGGTGGTGGTGGATACAACCATGGTGGTGGTGGAGGATACAGCCGTGGTGGTGACCATGGCTGTATACCCCACTTTTAAACCCCGGGCTAATTACAGGTTGACCCCTTTAACCATACAAGACCCGAACGGAGAGGGTTAAGGCGGGTTCCATGGACCATGATGGCAAGGGGGACCTTAAACCCGGTTGGCGGGCAAATCCCGGGCGGTGCCCGGGGGAGGCGGTGTACCCAAGCCGGGGATACATCACATATCATAAGGCCATGTTATAAAGTGGAAAATTTCCCTATCCTAAAGCGCATCGTATAATATACCTTGTGCCCAGAGTGAGATTCATGCGGGGTCGAATTCCACCCAAAAACCCACTTGTTGGAATTTTGGCCCTCGGTGGGAGGGCCGGTGGGCGCATCCGCCCACTGAGTGACCCACCCCTGTCTACTAATGATTTTAAAAAAGTATAAATAACATTATTTGTGTTTTCAATATCTCATTTATTACGGAAAAATTGGTGAGAAGATTTAGAGGGGAGAGAAGAAAAGGGGAAAAGAGCGAAGAAGAAGAAAGGGGGGAAAGGAAGAAAAAGGGGTTTTAAACGGCGCCAAAGGGTTTTATCTTCCCATTCCCGGCGGAAGAGTGATCTCCAAACGAGATCTAGTTTAGAGGGGGGAAGGCTATGTTCCTTAAACTTTCACCATACCCAAATAAAACCCTTGATTTGGGTAGAGTTCCTTGAGGTCTTGTAAATCCCCCGGATGATGAATCTAAGGTTTAATAGATGGTCTATGTGTTGATTTTGAAGGATTTGAAGAAATGTTTATAAGGTTGGAGAAGCATTTGGGGATTTGAAGTTATTTTGGGGTTTTGAGCGAGTTCTTGAGCAAAGAAGGTAAGATGGGTTTCCATTCCTTAAATCTAACCTAGATCTAGGTTAGAATCATCTTATAAAACCTTGAATTGTGGTGGGATTGGGAAAAAACCCATTTGATTCCCCAAAAGGGTTTGGGGAAAAATTTTTTGGGAAAAAAATTTTTTCCCCCCTTGGTGGGTTTAGACCCGGGGGGCCAAAGGGGGCTGAGGCCCCCCTAAAAGGCCGGCCCTCGGGGCCAACCCGGGGGGCCCTCGGGGGCCGACCTACCCCGGTCAAGACCGGTGGGCCGAACCGGGGGCCAACCTTCGCCAAATTAAAGGCCCGGTCCTAGCCCACCCTCGGGCCCCCAGGGGGGCCCCTACCGGTGGGCGATCTGGCCCATTGGGACCCGGGGGGTCAAGACCGGTGGGGTGTCGGGCCACGGAAGGGGGGCCCCAATTGGGGATTTTTTTCCAAAAGGACCCAAAAAGGGGCGTCGACCTTCTTTTAGGATTCTAAACATGATTTTGTCATCAAATCTTTTAGTTTTAAAAACCCAAAATGGTGAAATTTAACCCCATTCACTTGGATAGGTTCACCAAAATTTCGTTTTCGGCCCGGGTCTCATCCGTCGGCGTGAGTCTTTGTACCACAAGTAAGTGGGGGGAGGCGTTTGGCCTTATTTTTTAAAGGGTTGTTTGGCATTCATTTAAAATTTTATCTAGGCAGCCATGTCATCAAAAAAATTGTACTTAGCCATCCCATATTATTTGGGCATGTGTGTTGTGTTTATTTTTTTAATGTTAAATGATGATGTGTTATGTGATGAATGATGGGAAACTTGTCATAAAGCATTAATTTGACTAGATCCTAGTCGCTTAAAATGGTTTCATTGGTGGCCGTGGAATGGGGCCCGGGGGACTTGTAATTTCTATGTTATATAGGAGCATCGGTTTTGGATTATCATCTTTGTACTGACCCTTCCCCAAAGGGGTTTAGGTGTTGGGTTACCATTTGGGGAAACGGTGGTTTCGGTTGTGGGTCCTTGGGGTTGGAAAATCGCCTTGGTCATTAAAACGGTCGGAACCTCGTGGTATATTCAAGAGGGCCAATCGTTTTCTTTTAAATTTTTTCGGACCTTTATTTTCTTTATTTATTTTTTTGAGAGGTTTGGGGGCATCTTTACTTTTCAAATACTCACGGTGGGCCTTCTCCAAGCCCTATGGGTGTATCCGGGGTGGAGTTTGGGGGCGGCCGGGGTATCCCCCTTGTGGTTGTAGTAGCACTAAACCAAAGACTTAGTAATTTTTGTTTAGGTGGATGTGATGAAAAAAGAATTCATAGCATATAGTGCATATGGTTTGTTTTTTTGGTTTTTTGTGGTCCTCCTTTTCACTTCTTGAGCTAGTGAGTTTATCCCGTTACACCTCTTTTTGATGATTTTAAAGGGCCCCCACACAGGGGGGGAAGGGGCGGGCCCACTTGAATTCCCGAAGAGGATTGGTGGGTCCCAGGGACTATGAGCAAGCGGTTCTGCCGGGGGCATCTTGTGGGAAAACCAAAATTTACTCCATCGGGGTTACTTTTTATTCTTTTGATGATCCCTTTTTTGTACTTGATCGTGAATTGTTATTCTTTTTTTGTAAATATCATCTCGGGCCCAATGATTTATCTATGTACTACAATTTGGGGATCAAGTATATTGGGGGTATTCTGAGTAAATTAAGTCTTCCCTTTTACTTTTAACATTATCTTAGTTTGTGTTTTTGTGGTTGGATCTTTGTGGATGTCTGGCAAATTTGGGTTTTCCCGGGGTTAACCCATCACGGTCGGTTCTTGGGGACGGGGTTGACAACGGTGGTTCGGGCGTGATGCTCTATTTACTCGACATACCATATAGACCAAAATTTTTAATAGGAAAAAGGGATTGGGTAAATGAAAAAGCTTTAAAAAGTTAAAAGCCAAAAAAAAAAAAGGTTGTATTTTGTTATTGCATTCATGGCATTTATGGGGAAAATTACTTGGAATTAATAAAAAATTATTTAATTGATGTCATAACCCCTGAACCAATTTAACGAAATTTCAAAATAAAGGGGAAAACAAGATTTCCAAAAAATTTTCCCCACAAACACCCATAGGAAAAAAAATATATATATATATATATCAATAAACATAATTAACAAATGGCATACAACTACACTAGATAAGTTATCAAACTACAAAACTCCCCCCCAAAACCCCCAACAAAACATAACACCCCCCAAGTAAGTCCCAAAGACGGAGAAAGTACAAAGAAAGAAAAAAAAATTTTGTATAATAAGATCAATAACATGGAAACAAGTGAGAAAGGGGATGTAGGCGGGAGCTAAGTCCTCGAAAATCCTCATCATCGTCCCAAAACTATTACTCCGTCCCTCGAGGTCTCGAGGGTAACGTTGAGTCGGCGGTCGTAGTAGTCAAACCTCAAATTCACCATTGTACATCCCTTGAAGTCGGAAAAAAACTGTTGAAATGGCATTTGGCCCTTGTATCCCAAATCCTCCCCCAAACGAGGAAGGAACTCTCTAAAGGGAGCCGCCTCTCTAGGATGTTTTCCTCTCTAGAAGACTCTCATCCGTCTTCTTGCAGCTGATCTTGCCCGTCTTTCAAGGCCCTCATGAGACATCATGCCCTCAAAAACAAATGCACCACTCTCGGTGGTGGGGCTCTATTTTGTGGGCCCGCAGCCCCCCGTGAAGCCGGGGTCGGGACCTCTCGAGTTAAAAGGCTCCTCCTCGAGGGTATCCTCGTCCACAAAAACCTCCTCCTCCGCTTTTAGGAAAAATAATCCTCATCCCTCCCCTTCCCTTTGGTCTCCTCCTCCATGGGAAATCCTCCCCTTTGGGGATTCCTCCTTTTCCCCCCTCTTTGAGCTCCTGCTCTCCCAGGTACATCCATGAGATGTGGGGACCCATCCTCAATAGATTTTTCCCCTTTAAACTTATTTCTGAGTCTTCCCTCCTCATTTCTCGGGGCCACCCCCAAAAAACTCAAAGATCCGGTGAGGATCCCACCATATGGAAACCCTCCGTCCTCGGGGGGTGGGTATGGTGTTTCCCTAGTCTTGAGGATGGCGTGGGGAAGATAAGTGCTCGGCACCTCCCTCTAAGGCCTTATAAATGCAGAAGGCTAAGTAGGCTATAAAACCTACACAGGTTCCGGTGACCTCCTCAGGGGCAAATTGAACCCGGGCCAAAGGGGGAAAACACAAAACCCCTGGGTAAAAGACATCTCGGGAAACCGGATCTCCCTGCCGCCAGATGGTCTCGTGGAAAGGTCCCCTCTCCAAACTCAAGGATGGGCCCCGGGCCCCCTTGGAAAAAGGGAAAATTTGCCCAAGCGAAGAGATGTCCAAAATGCTACCCGGTGTCCACAAACGGTGAATTTCCCCCCCTTCACCATGCTAGTTAGCATACTCTCCATCTTGGTGAACCTCCCAAATTGAGTAGAATCTATAAAAAGTTGTCATAACGGGGCGGTCTATGTTGAGGATGGGCCAACCCCGTTAGGGGAACCTCTCATGAAGCTGAACCTTGTGGAAATCGGCTACCACGGTCTTCTCCATCATCACAGACCTCTTTAGGAAGGCCCCTTGGTTGGTTGCTTCCTCCGAACCCGGAAGAGTCCCCCATCCCTTAGAAGGATCAAAGGGGCTGTTTTGGTTAGGCGAGGGGGTGGGAACTAGTCCCGCACTCTTCCTTTGGGAAATGGTGGTCTTACCAGTGGAAAGGAAGGGGGTTTTTTGCCCTTTCGAAAGACATCCGGCAAGAAAAGAGGAAAAAGAATGATAAGTAAGGATGAGGAATAACAAAAGGGAAAAAAATAGATGGGGGAGCAAGTACAATACATAATGTGGATTATGATAGAAAGAAGTGGATAAATCATGGAAAAAATGAATAGGAGGGAAACCCCCAAAAATGATATCCCACAATTTCAAAAGCAAAAGTAACAAAAGGCATATAAAGCATGGGAAGTGAGGAATGATAGAAAAAACCCAATTCTCAATGTGCAAGTTCAATCTAAGAAACATGAAAAGTCTCAAATAGAGTAAAGCTTTAACTTACATGTTTATGAATAAAAAGCCATCGTTATAAATCTAGAATATGCAAAGACATCTTCTATTATAAAATTGAGGTGCAAAGGGAAACCACAAGTATGAAGTGGTGGAAAAGAATCAAAGAAACCCAACACAAAGAGATGGATTTTCATGGAAAAGAGATGGATTTTCATGGGAGAGATGGGATTTCAAAACATAACGACTTTTCCCTGATCTCTCCAACATTTTAAGTGCAAACCAAGCATAAGGAAACTCATTTGAGTCGTTAGTTGGGGAGAAAAGGGGAGAGATAGAAGAAAGCCCCCAAAATTTGGGAAAAAAATTTGGGCACGGTTGGGTTTTTTCTCATAAATTGAGAAGTACAGCCTAAAACTAGAAATAAATCACAAAGAAAACATCACATTCTCATGGAATCATTTTTTATGGGAAAAAAACAGAAAAAATCAAGATTGAGGGGCTAAAATGGATTCTACCCCCCAAAATACCGTTCTAAGAAGAAAAAGGGGGAAAAGACTTACTTGAGAGTAGAGGGGTTGAATCTTCCCAAAATCCGAGGATCTTGAGTGAGATCGCAGTGGAAGAACAAGGGAAATCTCAAAAATTCTTTGGGGGGAGAGGGGAAGAAATGGGAGAAAAACACCTGAAACGGGGGTTAAAAGCCCGTTAATTTCCCTCGGTTGGACAGTGGGAAAGGTACCGAGTTGCCCCGTCCCGGTTGGGAAAAACTTGAAAAAAAAAAAAAAAAAGGGGGTGTGGGTAGCACCATATTGTCGAGTGGGACCATCGTACTATTTTTTGAAGGGACTAACCTTTTATTTTGAGGTTAAGCTATGGCTAGTTGCAAAACATCATACACTATAATACCCTTTTGTTTGGGATATGATTATGTGCCCATATAAATTCTAAGGGGGTTTAAACCCAAAGTTGTGTATGGGATGTTTTAGGTGCAAGGATCGATGTGCGTACAAAATCCGGTAGCAATGCCCAGGTACCTCGGTGGTCCCCGTCCGGGCGGTCGACCACCCAATCCTAGAAGGTCTGCTCTATGGGGTAAACCCCCCCTCCCACAACCTCCAGAAACCTTTGGTCAGGGTGTAGCACAAGGGGACCCACCTGTGACTACACTTCCGGACCCTCCACCGGTCATCACTCTGGGTGATGTTGCTACCATAATTCAGCAGTCACAACAGGCTTTCCAGCAACAAATGCTTCAGCAACAACAAGCATTTATAGTTGCTATACAGCAACAGTTAGACCTTTCTCAAATAGGTCAACCTCCCCGGATACTTATTCCACAGGACCCATCTGTAGGGTCTGATACGGGGCCACAAGTGGGAGGTACACCTCCAATTCCGCCCTTCAGCATTCCTCCGTATGTGGTGCCCCCTCCATACCCTTACTATCCGGCGTATGCACCCAATTACCCACCGACGAATAATACGTCAAGGGTAGTGGAGTCATTCAAGAGGAGCTTGCCACCTATATTTTCTAAGGTGGGAAGTGATCCTCTAGAGCCAGACCAGTGGATCTAAGAGCTGGAGAAGATATTTGAGGTGATTGAGTGCACTGAGGCACAAAAACTTATATGTGCAGGGCTGCAACTCAAGAAGGAGGCCAAGTCTTGGTGGCAAGCCTCTAAGCCTATATTGTTGGCCGACATCCGGAACCCACACAGGAGCAGTTCAAGGAGTTGTTCTTGGCCAATCATTACCCCGTAGCCGGAGACCGTAAAGAGCGGAATTTATGGCTTAAATCAAGGGAGTAAGACTATCCTTGAGTATCGTGACGATTTGAAAGCTTGTTCCATTTTCCCCTAGGCATATGGGGACGTGAAGAAAAACTACAAGATTTCGAAGGGCTTAAAGGCATCCATTAGGTTAGTACTTGAGGTCTTAGATTTGATGTATGGCGGTTATGCGAAGCTAAGACCATGGAAGATAAACAGAAGGGAGAACAGTCCCTCACACCTAGATTGTGGAAGAGAACAAACACATTTTCGGACATGGGCAACTCCTCCAAGGTATATCGTGGGTCGTATAGTTCTGGGCCTACATATAGACAGCCCTATAGGCCATCTGGCTACCCTCCTCGACCAGCTGGTGGTTCGGGCTCCACATCTTTCCGCCCAACCACTAGTACGGCGCCTATAGTCCCAAGGCCTGACCTCCATCTCTGTGAGTCAAGTGCGGAGGGCCCGCTTGATTTGGCATCATAGATCCGTTGCTTTAATTGCCATTCCTATGGGCACTATGCTAAAGACTGTCGGGTCAGACCAGCCTTACCCTCTAGTTAGCCCTTTGCATATCGACCTCCCTTAACTTGGGGGAATCAACCGCAGGGAAGGATGTATGCCCTATCAGCTGAGGAAGCTGAGGCCAGCACGGAAGTGGTAGCAGGTACATTTTAAATTTAAGAATTTCCTTATGTTAAATATTGATGACCTGCTGTACTTATATGCATTGTTACACTAGGTGTCCTACCTATATCGGGCATACCAGCCTATGTCTTATTTGATTCAGGAGCTACACATTCATTCATATCTAAGAGATTTGCTGAGAAACTGGGTATGTCACCCAGGACACTAGATCATGAGATGATTGTTAGTATGTCTACCGATAAAGTTACACAGTTGAAGGAGGTGTATGGGCCGTGCCCAGTGGAAATCAATAGGAAGAAATTGGATGCACAACTCATTAAATTCAATATGCAGAATTTTAATGTTATACTGGGCATGGATTGGTTATTGGCCCATCGAGCTAATGTGATGTGTGCTGAAAAATTAATTAGGGTGACAGATGATGAAGGAAAAGAATTGGTATACCGAGCAGATAAAATGAAACGGGCGAGAAAGGTCCTCGTCTCCGCCCTTCAAGCGGTAAAGTTGTTGGAAAGTGGATGTCAGGGTTACTTAGCATCGGTACTTGATGTTGATGCAAAGGTTACACCTCTAGAAAAGGTAAAGGTGGTTAAAGAATTTCCCGACGTCTTTCCAGATGATCTGATGCATCTACCGCCTGATAGAGAGTTGGAATTTGCCATAGACTTGATTCCTGGAGCAGCTCCAGTGTCTAAAGCTCCATCGAGGATGGCACGGCTAAATTGAAGGAATTCTGAATCTGATTGCAAGAATTATTGGAGAAGGGTTCATTACCAAGTGTTTCACCTTAGGGTGCCCAGTATTGTTTGTCAAAAGAAGGATGGCAACTACGTATGTGCATCGATTACCGGGAATTGAATAAGCTAACCATTAAAAATTGGTATCCATTGCCACGCATTGATGATTTTTTTGACCAACTACAAGGTGCAAGGGTGTTTTCGAAGATAGACCTTAGATCAGGCTATTATCAGCTCAAGATAAAGAGCGGCGACATACCCAAGACAGCGTTCAGGATTTGGTATGGTCACTATAAGTTCCTAGTGTTATCTTTTGGGTTAACCAATGCACCGGCAGCATTTATAGATTTTATGAATCGAGTATTTCACGATGTCCTCGATAAATGGGTAATTATTTTTATTGATGACATCTTGATCTACTCTAAGACAGAAGAGGAGCACACTGAACACTTGAGGATGGTGTTACAGAGGCTGAGAGAACAACAATTGTTTGTCAAATACAGTAAATGTGAATTTTGGCTTGAGCAAGTTGGATTCTTGGGACACGTAGTGTCTGAGGCCGGAATTGAGGTGGATCCTGATAAGGTGAAAGCAGTAGTAGAGTGGGAAAGCCCTAAGAACGTTACTGAAATTAGAAGTTTCTTGGGTTTGGCTGGATACTACCGGCGCTTCATTGAGAATTTTGCTCGGATCTCAGCACTAATGACTAAGTTAACCAAAAAGGGTGTAAAATTTGAATGGGTAGAGGAATGTGAGAAGAGTTTTCAGGAGTTGAAGAAGAGGTTGGTGTCGGCCCCTGTGTTGAGCATCCCTGAAGGCACAAGTGGAATGGCAGTCTACACTGACGCTTCCAAGGTTGGTTTGGGTTGTGTTCTCATTCAACACGGTAAGGTGATAGCGTATGCTTCCCGACAACTAAAGGAATATGAGAAGAACCACCCCTCATGACTTGAAACTAGCATGATCTTTTTTTCCTAAAGATTTGGTGACATTATTTGTATGGGGAGAAGTCGAGATATCGGTGACCACGAGCCTTAAGTATTTTTCACCCGAAGAGATTTGAACATGAGGCGAGAGGAGATGGCTCGAACTCATGAAGGATTATATTGTGACATTCATTTTCATCTGGCAAGGCTAATGTAGTGGCGGATCGTTGAGTGGAAGGCATGTGTATCACTCTACACTTAGCGGTCAGCCACCACTCGTACAAGAGGTGGCGTTGATGGATGAAACCCTCTTATATGAAGGAGCAACCTTAGAGCTTGAACATCAACTAGAAAACCTTAAATGGTTGTTGCATCGCAGCGGCTCTACGGTGCATCGACTATTAGGCAAGAGGTGATAACGAAACAACCTTTGGATCCCAAATTGCGGCGAGATCGGAGTTACGGTTCAAGATCAAACAATGAGCGACACGATTTTGTTTTAGCGGCTGATGGGGCATTGTTGTTTGAGGCAGATTATGTGTGCCGATGATTTGGATATACAAGACAAGATAGTGCGGGAAGCACATAGCTCTGAGTACTCACTCCACCCAGGAAGTACAAAGATGTATAAAGACCTCAAACAAAATTACTGGTGGCCAAGCATGAAAATCACAATAGCCCTATATGTGGCGACTTGTCTTACATGCCAAAAAGTAAAAGCTGAGAGGCATCGACCTTATGGTACTCTTCAACCACTCCCAGTACCAGACTGGAAATGGGATAGGATTACAATAGACTTTGTCACCGGACTACCATGTACACCTAAGGGGATGGACGCGATATGGGTGATCGTTGATCAGCTTACTAAGACTGCTCATTTCATTCCCATAGAGACCAAGTTCTCTATGTTATCCAATTTTATGTGGATAACATAGTGCGCTTGCATAGAGTGCCAGTGAGCATTGTATCAGATAGGGACCCAAGGTTCACTTCCAGATTTTGGAAAAGCTTTCAGCATGCCTTGGGATCACAATTGAATTTAGTCTTGCTTTCCACCTGGCGATGGTCGATCGAAGCGAACCATACAGATATTAGAAGACATGCTCAGGGCATGTGCAATGGAAATGTGTGGAAGTTGGGAAGAATATATACCCCTTATGGAGTTTGCCTATAACAACAGTTACCAAGCTACAATTGGGATGGCTCCGTATGAGGTATTATATGGTAGGAAGTGCAGAACTCCTCTGTATTGGAATGAGGTAGGCAAACGCCGAATGTTAGGACCTAAAATGATACAGATGACTTGTGACAAGGTCGATGTTATTCGAGAATGGATTAAAGCAGCTTAGTCTCGTCAAAAGAGCTATGCAGACAATCGCAGGAAAGACATTGAATTTCAGCAGGAGAAAAGGTGTTTCTCAAGATCTCTCCTACTAAAGGGTTGCAAAGATTTCATAGAAAGGGGAAGTTGAGCCCGAGATACATTGGCCCATTTGAGATCTTAGCTCAAGTTGGCTCAGTAGCCTACATGCTTGCTCTGCCACCTTCACTCGGGAATGTTCATAACATATTTCATGTATCCATCTTTGAAGCGTCGTTCATGATCCATCTCATGTATTACCCGTGGAACAGAATATCTAGAAGCTAATATGACCTATCTGAAGCAGCATTGAAATCTTGGACGAAAGGTGAAAACCCTTACATAACCGCTCCATTTCCTTTGTAAAGGTGCGATGGGCTAATCACTCACTTGAAGAACCATCTTGGGAGAAAGAGGATGAAATCCAAGCCAAGTACCCTCATCTTTTGAATAACCAGTCGCCCAATTTGGGGCGAAATTTTTAGAAATGGGGTAAATGTGATACCCAACTTTTAAACCTGTCTAATTACAGGTTGACCGGTTTAACCATCGGGACCGAACGAAGAGGGTTAAGCGGGTTCCTTATGGACCATGATGGCAAGGGTGACCTTAAACACGATTGCCCAGACAAGTCCAGTCCATGCCGGAGGAGCGGGTGTACCCAAGTCGTGTACATGCACATATCATAAGGCCATGTACGGATAAAGCGGTATGTAGCCGTATCCTAAAGCGCATCGTATAATATACCTTGTGCAGAGTGAGATTCATGCGAGTGAATTCCACCAAAATCCCACTTTTGGCCAATTTTGGCTCGGTGGGCGGTCACGGTGGGTGCATCCGCCCACAGTGACCCACCATGTGCTACTAATGATTTTAGGAAAGTATAAATAGCATTATTTGTGTTTTCAATATCTCATTTATTACGGAAAGTTGGTGAGAAGATTTAGAGGAGAGAGAAGAGAAGGGAGAAAAGAGAACAAATAAGAAGAAAGGGGAAGGAAGAGGAAGAAAAAATGGATTTAAGCGGCGCCAAGGTTTGATCGTCCCATTCCGACGCTGGAAGAGTGAACTCCAACACGAGATCTACGTTTAGAGGTGAGCGAAGGCTATGTTCCTTAAACTTTCACCATACCTAAGTAAAACCCTTGATTTGGGTAGAGTTCCCTGAGGTCTTGTAAATCCCCCTTGAGATGATGAATATAAGGTTTAATAGATAGTCTATGTGTTGATTTTGAAGGATTTGAAGAAGTGTTTATAAGGTTGGAGAAGCATTGGTGATTTGAAGTGATTTTGGGGTTTTGAACGAGTTCTTGAGCAAAGAAGGTAAGATGGCTTTCCATTCATTAAATCTAACCTAGATCTAGGTTAGAATCATCTTATGAGACCTTGAATGTGTGGAAAATGGGATTGGAAAAGCCCCATTTGATTCCCCAAAGGTTGGGAAAATTTTTGGGAAAAATGGCAGTTTTTCACCCTCTCAGGTGGGCTGAGATCGGTGGGCCAAGCGGCCGCCTAAGAACACCACACGAGAGGCAGCCTCAGGTCAAGCTGGTGGGCCCCTACCGTGAGCCGACACACCACGATCAAGACCGTGGGCCCAGGACAGTGGGCCAACACCTACCGATCCTAGCCGACCTCGGCCTCCACAGTGGGCCCCTACGGTGGACCGGCCGAGCTGACCACGCCGATCGGAGACCGATGGGTTAAGATCGGTGGGCCAACCCACCCACCTGTCAAGATCGGTGGGCTGTCCGACCCACCCGAGAGGCTCCCAACGTGATTTTTTCATCCGAATGGACCCAAAACGGACCTGCGACCTTCTTTTAGGATTCTAAACATGATTTTGTCATC
>CM040972.1:13057512-13085584 GCA_022985045.1 Macadamia tetraphylla | reverse complement strand
TTTGTGGTCATTAGATTTATAAGGTATGGCCTCTATCCATTTAGAAACGTAATCAACAGCCAAAAGTATGTACAAAATTCCAAAGAAATTAGGGAATGTTCTCATGAAATCGATGCCCCATACATCAAAGATCTCAACTACTAATATAGGGTTAAGGGGCATCATATTCCTCTTATTGATACGGCCAAAAGACTGGCAGGCAAGATAAGCCTTGCAATAATCAAAAGCATATCTAAAAAGTGTGGGCCAATAAAATCTGCATTGGAGAATAATTGCAGCAGTTTTCTTAGGTCTAAAGTGTCTACCACATGTATAATTATGGCAAAAAGAGAGAATAGAATGTTGCTCATGATCAGGAACACATCATCGGATAATTTGATTCAGACACATCTTAAACAAATAAGGATCATCCCAGAAAAAGTGCTTAACTTGAGAATGAAATCTATACTTATCTTGGGTGGACTAGTGATCCGGAGTCACACCTGAAACTAAGAAGTTGACAATGTCAGCAAACCATGGTTCACTGGACACTGTAAATAATTGTTCGTCTGGAAAGTTCTCATTGACTGGAGATTCGACAGTCAAGAAATTTAGAAGCTGGGATAAATGGTCTGCAACTAGGTTTTCAACTCCTTTTTTATCCCTAATTTTTAAATCAAACTCTTGCAAAAGTAAAACCCACCTAATGAGACGGACTTTGGCATCCTTCTTCTGAACTAAGTATCTGAGAGCAGAATGATCAGCATACACCACCACATGTGAACCAACTAAGTAAGATCGAAACTTTTCTAATGCAAACATAACCTCTAAAAATTCTTTTTAAGTGGTTGTATAATTGAGTTGTGCATCCTTTAAGGTCCTACTAGCATAATAAATGACAGTGGACAACTTATTAATCCTTTGACCCAAAACCGCTCCTATAGAAAAATCCGAAGCTTCACCCATCAGTTCAAAAGGTTCAGTCCAAACAGGTGGTTGAACAATGGGTGCATTGGTCAACTACTTCTTAAGTTGTTTGAAGGATTCTAGGCACTCTTTAAAAAACTCAAAAGTTTGATATTTGGCAAGTAATGAAGTGAGAGGTCGGGCTAACTGACTAAAGTTCTTAATAAACCTTCTGTAGAAGCCTGCATGCCCTAGAAAACATCGGATGTCCTTAACAGATTGAGGAGGTGGTAAATTATCAATTAAATCCACTTTGGCTCTATCTACCTTATTCCCTCCTTGGATATTACATGGCCTAAAATAATACCAGATTTAACCATGAAATGGCATTTCTCCCAATTCAAAATCAAATTCTTAGATATGCA
Source organism: Macadamia tetraphylla (assembly GCA_022985045.1). Classification (NCBI taxonomy): domain Eukaryota; kingdom Viridiplantae; phylum Streptophyta; class Magnoliopsida; order Proteales; family Proteaceae; genus Macadamia; species Macadamia tetraphylla. The sequence goes on along the minus strand of CM040972.1, from coordinate 13,084,274 downwards.
CATTTTCAAAACTAAAGAAAGATGATGAAGACATTCAGAATAAGAGTTCCCATGAATTGAAAAGTCATCCATAAATACTTCTAAGAATTTTTCGACCATGTCAGAAAATATGCTCATCATGCATCGTTAGAACGTAGCAGGGGCATTACAAAGCCCAAAGCGCATACACTTGTAAGCAAATATTCCATATGGGCATGTAAAAGTGGTCTTATGTTGGTTCTCTAAAGCAATTGGATCTGGTTATAGCCGGAATATCCATCAAGAAAATAATAGTATTCATGTCCAGCTAACCTCTCTAACATCTGGTCAATGAATGGCAATGGAAAGTGGTCCTTCTAGGTTGTCACATTAAGTTTCCTGTAGTCTATGCACACTCTCCACCCAGATTGGACACGGGTTAGAATTAGTTTATTATTGGCATTGGCAACTACAGTCACACCAGACTTCTTAGGCACTACGTGAATTGGGCTTACCCATTGGCTGTCAGAAATAGGATAAATTATTCCATGATCCAAGCACTTTAGGATCTCTTTCTTAATAAATTCCATCATCACTGGGTTAGCACTTCTTTGGGATTCCCTGGATGGTTTGGAAGCCTCCATAAGATGTATATGATGTTGTACAATAGAAGGGCTTATACCCTTGATATCAGCCATGGTCCAACCTAGGGCTTCCTTATTATCTTTAACACTTTAAGTAACTCCTCTTCTGCTAGAAGTCAAATTTGAAGAAATTATTACAGAAGCGCCTAGTCGTGCCCTAGGAAAGCATACCTCAAATTAGATGGTAACTCTTTAAGATCTAGCTTAGGGGGCTCAACTATGGAAGGTTTGGGAATGGAATTGGAAAGGGGTCCTAAGGGCTCCACAGGTGTGTGAAGACTCAAGACTTTAGAAAAGAAATTTTCACTATCATCATCTAACTCAGCCATATACTCTTGGAATTCTGAATCAAAATTAATATCAAAGTTGGTAATTAAATTATCAAAAAAATCCAGAAAATCCTCAATCATATTAATCTCTTCTTCCATATGTGGTTGCTTGCCTATCCTAAATATGTTAAACTCAACAGTTTGGTTACCAAAATATAATCTTAGGAAACCATTCCAGCAGTTGATTAATGCATTACTGGTAGCCAAGAATGATCTTCCTAGAATTATTGGGATCTCATCCTTGGTTGAGAAGGGCTTGGTATCTAACACAATGAAATCAATAGGGAAAATAAATTCCCCCACCTTTAGTAAGACATCCTCAACCATCCCTTTAGGAATTTTAACAGACCTATTTGCCAACTGACGAGTAGTTCCAGTGGCTTTCAATTCTCCCAATCCAAGTTGCTTGTACACATGGTAAGTTAAAAGATTTACATTTGTGCAAAGGTCAAGTAAGGCATGCTCAATGTAGGTGTTGTCTATGACATAAGATATGGTAAGGCTCCCTGGATCCTTATACTTGGCTGCTATAGGCTGAGTAATTACGGAACTAATGTTACCCGCCAAGAATGCCTTTTTGGGTACACTAGTGATATGTTTGTAAGTACACAAATCTTTCAGTACCTTTGCGTGGGAGGGGATTTGGGATATGGCATCCAAAAGAGGGATGTTCATTTCTACCTTTTTGAAGACTTCTAAAATTTTATCCATGGAAGCAGTCTTCCTTTTGTTTACCAAGCGATTAGGAAATGGGACAGATGAACATAAGGATCAAGGGATTTGTCCTGTTCGAAGAATCATTTTGGTTTTCTCAACCAAATCATCTTTAGTTTCAGAAAAATCTTTAGGTTCATCAGACGAACCTGAAACAAGGGGCACACTTGTGTCCTCAACTGAAGGAGAGTTAACAGGAGTAATAGATGAGAAAGATTTAGGAACGCTTTGTTAGTACTCTATACCACTCTTAAGGGCATAAATAACACTACATTGGTTAGAGGGCCCTTGTTGGGTTTGACCTTGTACTATATTCAGTGGTGCATTAGTTGATATTTGTGAATTAACAGGCGATGATGCCTAGGGTTAGGCTCTGGTTGATTGGGTAAAGTTTCTTTCTCCCTCTCACGCATAATTGAGACAACTTGAGTGAGTTCTCTCGTAAGATTTTGATGGCTTGTAATGAGGAGGGCCATATTTTTTTTCAAGTCACTTATTCTACCTGCCTCTCTAGTGTTGGTAAACCCAGTAAGATGATAGGAGAGGGGCCCTAGGAAAACTAGCCTGAGGTCCTACATTTGACCTAGGAAAAGTATTTTGGTAAAAAGATTGTTGTGCAAAGGGAGGCCTTTGGAGTCCAGGTTGACCTTGATTATGGAAATTGGAAGACCCTGCTTGGTTACCCTGATTCCAAGAGAAATTTAGGTGATTTCTCCATCCTGGATTGTAAGTATTATTATATGGATTATTCTGGTATAAGACATTAACACTATCATTAGAAGTGCCCCCAGAGGTGTTGGGGTATTCTTCTATGAGATGTCCAGGGGATTGGAAAGAAGCACAAATCTTAACCAAATTAACTGATGATGGCTCTTCAGGAACAATAGTCTCAATTCTCTTGATTAGGCTATCCAAATGGGCTTCCTTGGCTACTATCCCGTCCATAAAATATCCTTTTCCTCCTATAGTTCTTTCACTCTCTTAGGTTGATTTCCACTCACGGGTTTTGTCAGCTAAGTCAAGTAAGAATTCTTATGCCTTTCCTTCATCTGTAAAGGATGTGAATCTCTCAGGGCACATAGACTCTATCATTTGTTAGTTGGGTAATCAATACCCTCATAAATTATTTGACATAAATGCCATAAGTCTAGGCTATGGTGAGGAGTAGATCCTTGAATCTCTCCATAAGTTTGAAAAATGACTCACTAGGCTTTTGCCTAAACTGAAGGATATCACTTCTAAGCTTATTGGTCTTGTGAGTTGGGAAAAAATTCTTAAGGAAGACAACTGTGAACTGTTCCCATGAGGTTATGAAATTTGTGGGTAACCCATAAAACCACTTCTTAGCTTGGTCTTTTAATGCAAAAGTGATAAACCTAAGCTTAACAGCATCATCAGAAAGCTATTGGATCTTAATTAGAACACTTACCTCTTTAAATTCCATTAGAAATAGGTATGCATCCTCAGAGGCCAACCCATGGAAGTGGGGAAACATAGTAATGTATTGAGATTTGAGTTCAAAATTATTGCCCTGGGCTTGTGGTAGAACTATGCAGGAAGGTTGGACTGTTCTAGCAGGGTAGAACCTATCTTTCAGAGATTTAGGTGAAGGGTTTTGATGTTGGTCTCCCATATTGAAAGGTTTTAAAGAGAGCAAATGTATAGGGTTACTACTTGTTGGATCTCTTCTTTCTAACAGATTCTTAGTATTACGTATCCACCAACACTCATGCAACAGAAAACTACCACAACTAGAGTAAGACAAGCATAAAAGAATGGATAGCAAATTTTTTTTTTTATGATTTTTTTGATATTTTTGATTTTTTTTTGGCTTTTTGGGAGCTTACCGACAGGGATCCAGGGTTGCTTAGGTCAATTCCTGAGGTACTGCTATAGGGCGAAACCTATCTTTATTATACTGTGAGGCATGACAACCTCCACCGATACAACTATCATTGTAAGTTTTTCTTCTCAAGAATTCAATAAAAGAAAAGAAAAAACAAAACAAAGCAAACAAAGCACTGCAATTTACCAAAAGAAAGCGAAAGATAACATGGAACTTTCTCCCCGGCAATGACGCCAAAAACTTATTTATGATTTTAAAATGTAGCTACCGGTCAAACAAAGGGAGAGCAGCCACTTTATTTTTTTTGCTTCTTTTAATCGTGCGAAAGTGAACCGATTAATAATTGTGATCTAATTCTAATTACCGTCCTAAACATATATATCTAAAATAACGTCCTAACTATTCGTCATCTAAGAATTTAAATATGCAAGCCATACAATTAAAATTAAATAAATAAATAGCTAAAAATAAACACTCCACCCAATTAAAAGGCAATGAAGGAAAAAAATGTTGAAATAAAAATAAAGTAAAAGAAAGGGGATAAAGCTAGAGAGAGACTCACAAGTAGATTTCTCTACTTAGCCCGAGGGATGCATCATAATATGAGCTTCCCTACTTGACTAGAGAGTCACTCTTACAAGGGTTACTCTACTTGGCTTTAGGGAAAGGGAGACAATTAAAATAAAAACAATAAAATGATGGTTCTATGGCTAGAAGGGGCATAGTCAACACATACACTAGCCATGAACCTTGGGAAAAGGGGATAACAATAATTGATGAGTACATTTATGTGTGAAATCTTGGGTAGTAAATCATGCATTTTACATATTTAGAATGGAGCTACCTTGGGTTTTACTCTCTTTTTGCAGGTTTTATACTGTCAATGCCTTAAGGACTATCGAACACTATATCACCAATTTTACACGTAAAGAGGTCCTATTTCTTTTCATGGTTGCGAAGAGGACAAAATTCTGAGCAAGATGGACATGTTCAATTAAAAGTACACATTCGTTTGGTCAACCGTATAAGTGATTATTCTTTTCAGGCAAGAAAAAGAATAATGGATCAGAACTAAACCAAGATGAAGAACCAGCTCATTTGCAGTTATCCCAAGGGTATAAGGAATATTTCAAATGCCAACAAGGATCAATGGACCACATCCTTAAGTGATTGAAGATTCATTTTTGGTAACAACAACTACCTAGCGTAGTTGGTGAGTTATGGTGTGCAAAATCTCTTCCTTATTAGGAGGTCTCAAGTTCGAACCTCTTAGCTGCTATTTTGTTGAGGTTTTTTTTAGAATATTTTCTCTCTCCTACTCATCACTCAAAGGAGGTCGACCAAGATAGTTGTACGTAAGTTTGAAGAAGAGAGAGAAAATAAAGATAAAAAATAGGAAAGAAGAAAAAAATAAAAAAAAAGACAAGGGCATAAATGGAATTTCCCATTTAAAATATAATATTGTCCAAATCCAAGCAAGGAAAATCATCCAAGGGGGTTTCTTGTGCAAGAAGAGAGAGAAAAATAGGAAAAAAGGAGAAAAAATAGGGAAAAAAGGCAAGAAAATCGTGGGAGATCTCTCCACACGTTTTCTCTCTTCTCTCTCCTCCACCTTACCACAAAATTGTCCAAGGGGATCCACCCTTGGACGCCCTTCTCTCTCTCCTATTCCCTATAAAAGGGAGTCCACAAAACCCAAAAAAATTGTCCCTCTCTTCCTCTCTAATTCATTCTTCTTCTAGGGTTTTTTTTGCTCTATCTCTTTCTCTAGTTTTCTCTTTCTCTATCTCTAGTTCTAGGTTTATGCTTTAAATACTTTTGGAAGTTCTTTTATTCAATTAATGCAAGCACTTTTATTTTTGATTTAATCTTTTATTTTTATTATTTAAGTAATTGAAGTTGTAATTTTCAAGTTTTAGTTCTAGGCTTAGTTCTTGGTGACAAGAACAAACTATGAAGCATGTCTTTCAAGTTCAATTTTTTTTTCTTCAGATTTTTTTCTCTAGTACTAGAAATTTCAGATTTGGTTTATTCTAAATCTGGTTTTTAGTAATGGTAGTATCTCAAATCGATCAAGTTTTTAGTTCAAGGGTTGAAGTTCATGTAAGTAGACTCCCTCAGTAGTCTTCTCTCCCCCCTCTCATTCCCTCTTCTGACTACCCTTTCTTTCTTAATTTTGGATTTTAATTTCAGTCATTACATTATTGCTATCCCTTTCCCCCAAGGTTCATGGCTAGTGTATGTGTTGGCTTTGCCCCTTCTAGCTATAAAACCATCAATTTATTGCTTTTATTTTAATTGTCTTCCTTTCCCTAAAGCCAAGTAGAGTAACCCTCGTAAGAGTGACTCTCTGGTCAAGTAGGGAAGCTCATATTATGATGCATCCCTCGGGCTAAGTAGAGAAACCTACTTGTGAGTCTCTCTCTAGCTTTCTCCCCTTTCTTTTACTTTATTTTTATTTCAGTATTTTTTTTTTTATTTTTTTTTTTTAATTTTGTGGGTTGCTTATTTTCAGTTATTTATTTATTTAATTTTAATTGTGTGGCTTGTGTCTTTAAATTCTTAGATGACGAATGGTTAGGACGTTATTTTAGATACATATGTTTAGGGCGGTAATTAGAATTAGATCACAAACATTAATCATTCACTTTCAGATTATTAAAAGAAATAAAAAATAAAGTGACGCTCTCCCTGTTCACGTAGCTACACCGATCCGACGCTATGGGTTACATTTAAAATCTCAAACAAGTTTTTGCGCCATTGTGGGAGACAGCCCTGTTATTTTCACTTTCTTTTGGTAAATCGGAGTGCTTTGTTTGCTTTGTTTTGTTTTTCCTTTTCTTTTATTGAATTGCTGAGAAGAATAACTTGCAATAATAGTTGTATCGGTGGAGGTCGCCATGCCTTACAAGATGATAAAGACAGTTTCACTGGAAAGATCCTCGGAATTGACTGCAACCCGGATCCCCGGTAAGCTCTCAAAAAAAAAAAAAATCATTAAAAAATCATAAAAGAAAAATTTTGCTATCCATTCTTTTGTGCTTGTCTTACTCTAGTTGTGGGTAGTTTTCTGTTGCATTAGTGTTAGGTGGGTACGTAATACTAAGAATCGGTTAGAAAGAAGAGATCCGACAAGTAGTGACCCTATACGTTTGCTCTCTTTAAAACCCTTCAATATGGGAGACCAACAAAAACCCTTCACCTAAATCTCGAAAGATAGGTTCTCCCTCGCAGAACAGCCCAACCTTCCCTGCATAGTTCTACCACAAGCCCAGGCAATAATTTTGAACTCAAATCTCAATACATCACTATGTTGCCCCACTTCCATGGGTTGACCTCTGAAGATGCATACCTATTTCTAAGGGAATTTGAAGAGGTATGTGTTCTAATTAGGATCCAACAACTTTCTGATGATACTGTTAAGCTTAGGTTTATCACTTTTGCATTGAAAGACCACAAATTCCATAACCTCATGGGAACAGTTTACAGTTGTCTTCCTTAAGAAGTTTTTCCCAACTCACAAGACCAATAAGCTTAGAAGTGATATCCTTCAGTTTAGGCAAAAGCCTAGTGAGTCATTTTCCAAACTTATAGAGAGATTCAAGGATCTACTCCAAGAATGCCCTCACCATGGCTTAGACCTATGGCATTTATGTCAAATAATTTATGAGGATATTAATTATCCGACTAAACAAATGATAGAGTCTATGTGCCCTAAGGGATTCACATCCTTTACAGATGAAGGAAAGGCATGGGAATTCTTACTTGACTTAGCTGAAAAAACTCGTGAGTGGGAATCAACCCAAGAGAGTGAAAGAACCATAAGAGAAAAATGATATTTTGTAGATGGGATAGTAGCCAAGGAAGCCCATTTGGATAGCCTAATCAAGAGAATTGAGGCTATTGTTCCTAGAGAGCCATCATCAGTCAATTTGGTTAAGATTTGTGCTTAGTGCCAGTCCCCTTCACTTTTAATAATAGTGTTAATGCATTATACCAGAATAATCCATATAGTAATACCTACAATCCAGGATGGAGAAATCACCCAAATTTCTCTTGGAATCAGCGCAACCAAGTAGGGCCTTCCAATTTCCATAATCAAGGTCAACCTAGACTCCAAAGGCCTCCCTTTGCACAACAATCTTTTTCTCAAAATACTTTTCCTAGGTCAAATGTAGGACCTCAGGCTTGTTTTCCTAGGGCCCCTCTCCTATCATCTTATCAGCAACCCCCTGGGTTTACCAATACTGGAGAGGCAAGTAGAATAAGTGACTTGGAAAAAAATATGGACCTCCTCATGACAAGCCATCAAAATCTTACGAGAGAACTCACTCAAGTTGTCTCAATTATGCATGAGAGGGAGAAAGGAACTTTACCCAGTCAACTAGAGCCTAACCCTAGGCATCATCAGCCTGTTAGTTCACAAACATCAACTAATGTACCACTGAATATTGTACAAGGTCAAACCCAACAAGGGCCCTCTAACCAATATAATGTTGTTTATGCCCTTAGGAGTGGTAGAGAGTACCAACAGAGCATTCCTAAATCTTCCTCATCTATTACTCATGTTAACTCTCCTTCAGTTGAGGACACAATGTGCCTCTTGTTTCGTTTTCTGCCTAATGAACCTAAAGATTTTTCTCGAACTAAAGATGATTTGGTTGAGGAAACCAAAATGATTCTTCCGAATAGGCAAATCTTAAAAATTCTTATGTTCATCCTATCCCATTTCCTAATCGCTGGTAAATGTATGAAGATCATCCATGGATAAAATTTTAGAAGTCTTTAAAGGTAGAAGTGAACATCCACCTTTTGGATGCCATATCCGATCCTCGCCTATGCAAATGTACTAAAAGATTTGTGTACTCATAAACGTATCACTAGTGTGCCCAAAAAGGCGTTCTTGGTAGGTAACATTAGTTCCATAATTACTCAAATTTATAGCGCCGAGTATAAGGATCCAGGGAGACCTACCATATCTTGTGTCATAGGCAATACCTACATTGAGTATGCCTTACTTGACCTTGGCGCAAGTGTGAATCTTTTACCTTACCATGTGTACGAGCAACTTGGATTAGGAGAATTGAAAGCCACTGGAACTACTCTTCAGTTGGCAAATAGGTCCGTTAAAATTCCTAAAGGGATGGTTGAGGATGTTTTACTACAGGTGGGGGAATTTATTTTCCCTATTGATTTCATTGTGTTAGATACCAAGCCCTTCTCAACCAAGGATGAGATCCCAATAATTCTAGGAAGACCATTCTTGACTACCAGTAATGCATTAATCAACTGCCGGAATGGTTTCCTAAGATTATCTTTTGGTAACCAAACTATTGAGTTTAACATGTTTAGGATAGGCAAGCAACCACATATAGAAGAAGAGATTAATATAATTGAGGATTTTCTGGATTATTCTGATGATTTAATTACCAACTTTGATATTAATTTTGATTCAGAATTCCAAGAGTGTATGGATGAGTTGGATGATGATAGTGAAAATTTCTTTTCTGAAGTCTTGAGTCTTCACACACCTGTAGAGCCCTTAGGACCCCTTTCCAATTCCATTCCCAAACCTTCCATAGTTGAGCCCCCTAAGCTAGATCTTAAGGAGTTGCCATCTAATTTGAGGTATGCTTTTTTAGGGCTTGACCAGACTCTTCCTGTAATAATTTCTTCAAATTTGACTTCTAGCTAGGAAGAGGAGTTACTTAAAGTTTTAAAAGATAATAAGGAAGCCCTCGGTTGGACCATAGCTGATGTCAAGGGTATAAGTCCTTCTATTGTGTAACATCATATACATCTTATGGAGGATTCCAAACCATCCACGGAACCCCAAAGAAGAGCAAACCCAGTGATGATGGAAGCTATTAAGAAAGAGATCCTAAAGTGCTTGGATTATGAAATAATTTATCCTATTTCTGACAGCCAATGAGTAAGCCCAGTTCACGTAGTGCCTAAGAAGTCTGGTGTGACTGTAGTTCCCAATGCCAATAATGAACTAATTCCAACCCGTATCCAATCTGGGTGGAGAGTATGCATAGACTACAGGAAACTTAATGTGGCAACCTGGAAGGACCACTTCCCATTGCCATTCGTTGAGCAGATGTCAGAGAGGTTAGCTGGACATAAATACTATTGTTTTCTTGATGGATATTCCAGCTATAACCAGATCCCAATTGCTTTAGAGGACCAATATAAGACCACTTTTACATGCCCATATGGAACATTTGCTTACAGGCGTATACCTTTTGGGCTTTGTAATGCCCCTGCTACGTTCCAACGATGTATGATGAGCATATTTTCTGACATGATCGAAAAATTCTTAGAAGTATTTATGGATGACTTTTCACTTCATGGGAATTCCTATTCTGAATGTCTTCATCTTTCTCTAGTTTTGAAAAGGTGCATATCTAAGAATTTGATTTTGAATTGGGAGAAATGCCATTTCATGGTTAAATCTGGTATTGTTTTAGGCCATGTAATATCCAAGGAGGGAATAAGGTAGATAGAGCCAAAGTGGATTTAATTGATAATTTATCACCTCCTCAATCTGTTAAGGACATCCGATGTTTTCTGGGGCATGCGGGCTTCTACAGAAGGTTTATTAAGAACTTTAGTCAGTTAGCCCGACCTCTCACTTCATTACTTGCCAAAGATCAAACTTTTGAGTTTTCTAAAGAGTGCCTAGAATCCTTCAAACAACTTAAGAAGGAGTTGACCAATGCACCCATTGTTCAACCACCTGTTTGGACCGAACCTTTTGAACTGATGTGTGATGCTTCGGATTTTGCTATAAGAACGGTTTTGGGTCAAAGGATTAATAAGTTGTCCACTGTCATTTATTATGCTAGTAGGACCTTAAATGATGCACAACTCAATTATACAACCACTGAAAAAGAATTTTTAGTGGTTGTGTTTGCATTAGAAAAGTTTCGGTCTTACTTAGTTGGTTCACATGTGGTGGTGTATACTGATCATTCTGCTCTCAGATACTTAGTTCAGAAGAAGGATGCCAAAAGCCCGTCTCATTAGGTGGGTTTTACTTTTGGAAGAGTTTGATTTAGAAATTAGGGATAAAAAAGGAGTTGAAAACCTAGTTGCATACCATTTATCCTAACTTCCAAATTTCTTGACTGTCGAATCTCCAGTCAACGAGAACTTTCCAGACGAACAGTTATTTACAGTGTCCAGTAAACCATGGTTTGCTGATATTGTCAACTTCTTAGTTTCAGGTGTGACTCCGGATCACTAGTCCACCCAAGATAAGTATAGATTTCATTCGCAAGTTAAGCACTTTTTCTGGGATGATCCTGACTTGTTTAAGATGTGTCTGAATCAAATTATCCGACGATGTGTTCATGATCATGAGCAACATTCTATTATCTCTTTTTTCCATGATTATACATGTGGTAGACACTTTGGACCTAAGAAAATTACCGCAATTGTTCTCTAATGCAGATTTTATTGGCCCACACTTTTTAGATATGCTTTTGATTATTGCAAGGCTTATCCTGCCTGCCAGTCTTTTGACCGTATCAATAAGAGGAACATGATGCCCCTTAACCTTATATTAGTAGTTGAGATCTTTGATGTATGGGGCATCGATTTCATGGGACCATTCGCTAATTCCTTTGGAATTTTGTACATACTTTTGGCTGTTGATTACGTTTCTAAATGGATAGAGGCCATACCTTATAAATCTAATGACCACAAAGTGGTGGTCCAGTTTCTCAAAGATAATATTTTTTTTCGCTTTAGTGCACCACGTGCAATAATTAGTGATAGGGGTACTCATTTTTGTAATCGGCTTTTTGAGGCCCAAATGAAAAAGTATGGGATCACCCATAAGTTATCTACCCCTTATCACCCCCAAACTAGTGGCCAAGTGGAGGTGTCTAATAGGCAGATCAGACAAATCTTGGAGAAAATCTAAACCTAACTGTAAGGATTGGTCCCTTAGGCTCATTGATGCCTTGTGGGCCCATCGGACTGCATTCAAGACCGATCTTGGTCAGTCTTCTTACCGTTTGGTGTATGGGAAAGCTTGTCACTTACCAGTTGAATTGGAGCATAAGGCCTTTTGGGCCATCAAGAAGCTCAACTTTGATTTACCTGATGCGAGAATTCATCGTAGGCTCCAACTATCTGAGTTGGAGGAACTTAGGAATGAAGCCTATGAAAGTTATAGGATTTACAAGGAAAAGACCGAAGCTTTCCATGATAAACACATTCTGCGTAAATCTTTCACAATTGGTGATAAGGTCTTATTGTACAACTCTGGATTGCATCTTTTTCCTGGTAAGCTTAGATCCCGATGGGATGGCCCATTTATTGTCCATAATATATATCCCCATGGGGCTGTGAAGATTTTGAATCCGTGACATGGGTAATTTCAAGGTTAATGGTCACGCTTGAAGCCATTCCTCGAGTTTCTTAATACTAGTAGTGAAGAGGTCATGGATCTCCATGAACCTCTTTACACTGATGACTAACTTTTAATCAGGTATGACCTCCTTGCATTGTCTTCGTTTTTAATTCTTTCCATGCATTGAGGACATTGCATGACTTAAGTGTGGGGGAGGGAAACCAGTTTCTGCTTTTTATCCACTTTGTTTTATTTGTTTTTCCTTTTGTTTTTTTTTTAAGCTTGCTAAAGGATGAAATCCTACTTTGGCTTTTGGCTAATGATCATACCATTCGGTTGCTTGATGTATGAAAATAAAATTTTTGACTAAGGTACCCATTTTGAACGTATAAAAACCCTGTTGAGAAGAAAGAAACAAGCCTCGTGTCTTGAGATGGGACTTTCTTTGAAAAATAAGAGACCCCTGTTTTATGGAGTTAGACCATATGTAAGTCTGTGGGTTCCTTGTACTTTTGATTTGGAGTTGAGACCTTCTTTTTAATTTGGCATGGGTTGACAATGCACAATTTTAAATGAAATGTGAAATGTGGTATAAAGAAGAATTAGAGTTGATTCCCTTGGACTAGACAGGGCATTGCGCTTCAGGAAGCGTGGTGTCTTGATCGAATTTCCTTGGGAGGAAACTTCTGAAAGAACTCTAGCATCACTATCTTTGTGGGCATATGCAAAAAGCGAAGCTACATAGTAACTTGGGTGTCTGGTGTTTGCTCCACCATGTCATTCAGGCCAAAAGTAGTGGAGTAGAATAGAGTTTCAGCGAAAAAAAATGTGCAAATGTCATTAATGCTTAGGAATATGTTTTGGTTAAAAACACTCTAATGCTTTAGTCATTGGTTCCCTATTTCTTCACAAGTGGTTTTGCCTTAAGATAAGGATGTTTTGGAAAAGACGAGGTGAGTTCCAAATTAAGAAATATGCTAGTGCCTAGAATTGATCAAGGGCAATAAAAGTTCAATTGTGGGGGTCCCTTGTAAGAAAAATTATCTTTACTCTAGATCGGTATGAGCCTTACCTTTAGCCAAGGTTGGGATTTATTTATTCTGAATTTTGGGTGTATATTCACTGCAAACATCCACGAGACACAACTCGTCCACTAGGGTAACTTAGGGGTTTAAAGACTTGTTGCACATGCTAAGTGCAACCGTGATTTCTACGAAAGTGAGTTAGTTTTTTTTTTTTTTATTCTTTTTTTTTTGTTTTGTTCGAGGACTAGCAAGTTCTAAGTGTGGGCGAATTCTGATGAGCACATTTATGTGTGAAATCTAGGATAGTAAATCATGCATTTTACATATTTAGAATGGAGCTACCTTGGGTTTTACTCTCTTTTTGTAGGTTTTATACTTTCAATGCCTTAAGGACTATCGGGTGCTATATCTCCAATTTTACACTTAAAGAGGTCCTATTTCTTTTTATGGTTGCGAAGAGGAAGAAATTCTGAGCAAGATGGATGTGTTCAATTAAAAGTACACATTCGTTTGGTCAACCGTACAAGTGATTATTCTTTTCGGGCAAGAAAAAGAATAATGGATCAGAACTGAACCGAGATGCAGAACCAGCCCATTTGCAGTTGTCCCAAAGGTATAAGGAATATTTCAAATGCCAATAAGGATCAATGGACCACATCCTTAAGTGATTGAAGATTCGTTTTTGGTAACAACAACTACCTAGCGTAGTTGGTGAGTTGTGGTGTGCAAAATCTCTTCCTTATTAGGAGGTCTCAAGTTCGAACCTCTTAGTTGCTATTTTGTTGAGGTTTTTTTTAGAATATTTTCTCTCTCCTACTCATCACTCAAAGGAGGTCGGCCAAGATAGTTGTACGCAAGTTTGAAGAAGAGAGAGAAAATAAAGACAAAAAATAGGAAAGAAGAAAAAAAGAAAAGAAAAGATAAGGGCATGGATGGAATTTCCAATTTAAAATAGAATATTGTCCAAATCCAAGCAAGGAAAATCATCCAAGGGGGTTTCTTGTGCAAGAAGAGAGAGAAAATAGAAAAAGAGAAAAATAGGGAAAAGGCAAGAAAATCGTGGAGATCTCTCCACACGCTTTCTCTTTCTCTCCTCCACCTCACCACAAAATCGTCCAAGGGGATCCACCCTTGGACGTCCTTCTCTCTCTCCTATTCCCTATAAAAGGGAGTCCACAAAACCCTAAAAAATTGTCCCTCTCTTTCTCTCTAATTCATTCTTCTTCTAGGGTTTTTTCTTAGTTGCTTTATCTTTTTCTCTAGTTTTCTCTTTCTTTAGCTCTAGTTCTAGGTTTATGCTTTAAATACTTTTGTAAGTTCTTTTTATTCGATTAATGCAAGCACTTTTGTTTTTGATTCAGCCTTTTATTTTTATTGTTTAAACAATTAAAATTGTAATTTTCAAGTTCTAGTTCTAGGCTTAGTTTTAGGTGACAAGAACAAGCTATGAAGCATGTATTTCAAGTTCAATTTTTTTTCTTTAGATTTGTTTTCTCTAGTACTAGAAATTTTAGATTTAGTTTATTCCAGATCTAGTTTTTAGTATTGGTAGTATCTCAAATCAACAAGTTTTTAGTTCAAGGTTGAAGTTCAAGTAGGCTCCTTCAAGAGTCGCCGCCCCTCTCATTCCCTCTTCTGACTACCCTTTCTTTCTTAATTTAGAATTTTAATTTCAGTCGTTACATTATTGCTATCCCTTTCCCCCAAGGTTCATGGCTAGTGTATGTGTTGGCTTTGCCCCTCCTAGCCATAGAACCATCAATTTATTGTTTTTATTTTAATTGTCTTCCTTTCCCTAAAGCCAAGTAGAGTAACCCTTGTAAGAGTGACTCTCTGGTCAAGTAGGAAAGCTCATATTATGATGTATCTCTCGAGCTAAGTAGAGAAACCTACTTGTGAGTCTCTCTCTAGCTTTCTCCCCTTTCTTTTACTTTATTTTTATTTCAACATTTTTTCCTTTATTTTTTATTTTTAATTACGTGGGTTGTTTATTTTCAGTTATTTATTTATTTAATTTCAATTGCGTGGCTTGTGTCTTTAAATTCTTAGATGACGAATGGTAAGGACATTATTTTAAATACATATGTTTAGGACGGTAATTAGAATTAGATCACAACCATTAATCGGTTCACTTTCGTATTATTAAAAGAAATAAAAAAAATAAAGTGACAGCTCTCCCTGTGTTCGACCCTTAGCTACACTAATCCGTACGCTTGCGGTTACATTTAAAATCTCAAACAATAATGTAATGACTAAAATTAAAATCCTAAATTAAGAAAAAAACGGTAGTCAAAAGAGTGAATGAGAGGGGGGAGCAAAGACTACTGAAGGAGCCTATTTACTTGAACTTCAACCCTTGAACTAAAACTTGTTCGATTTGAGATACTACCAATACTAAAAACTAGATATGGAATAAACTAAATCTAAAATTTCTAGTAGTAGAGAAAACAAATCTAAAGAAAAAAAATTGAACTTGAAAGACGTACTCCATAGCTTGTTCTTATCACCTAAAACTAAGCCTAGAACTAGAACTTGAAAATTACAACTTTAATTGTTTAAACAATAAAAATAAAAGGCTGAATCAAAAACAAAAGTGCTTGCATTAATTGAATAAAAAGAACTTACAAAAGTATTTAAAGTATAAACATAGAACTAGAGCTAGAGAAAGAGAAAACTAGAGAAAGAGATAGAGCAACTAAGAAAAAACCCTAGAAGAAGAATGAAGTGTCTCCTCCCCTTGTGTTAATTCTATTATATAGAGAATGGGGGAGGGAAGCTAACGATTTTAGCTTCTAAAAAAAAGATTATTTTTTTATCTTATTGATGAAGTGGAGGAAAGAGAAGAGAGAAAACGTGTGGAGAGAGATCTCCCACGATTTTTTTTAACTTTTTTTTTCCAATTTTTCTCCCTTTTTTTTATTTTTCTCTCTCTTCTTGCGTAAGAAACCCCCTTCGGCTGATTTTTCTTGCTTGAATTTGGACAATATTCTATTTTAATGGAAAATTCCATCCATGCCCTTGTCTTTTCTTTTTTTTTTTCCTTCTTTCCTATTCGATCGATTTTTCTTGCTTGGATTTGGATAATATTCTATTTTAATGGGAAATTCCATCCATGCCCTTGTCTTTTTTTTTTTTCCTTCTTTCCTAATTTTTCTCTTTATTTTCTCTCTCTTCTTTAAATTTGCGTACAACCATCTTGGCGGACCTCCTTTAAGTGATGAGTAGGAGAGAGAAAATCTTCAAAAAAAAACCTTAACAAAATGGCCGCTAAAAGGTTTGAACTTAAGACTTCCTAATAAGCAAGGGATTTTACACACCGCAACTCACCAACTACGCTGGGTAGTTGTTGTTACCAAAAATGAATCTTCAATCACTTAAGGATGTGGTCAATCGATCCTTGTTGGAATTTGAAATATTCCTTATACCCTTGGGAGAACTGCAGATGGGCTGGTTCTACATCTCGTTCGGGCTCGATCCATTATTCTTTTTCTGGCTTGAAAAGAATAATCACTTGTACGGTTGACCAAACAAATGTGTACTTGCAATTGAACATGTTCATCTTGCTCATAATTTCATCCTCTTCACAACCATGAAATGAAATAGGACATCTTTATATATAAAATTGGAGATATAGTGCCCGATAGTTCTTAAGGCTTTGAAATTATAAAACCGACAAAAAGAGAGTAAAACCCAAGGTAGCTCCATTCTAAATATGTAAAATGCATGTTTTACTACACTAGATTTCACACATAAATGTGCTCATTAGTGACATTCTAGAAAGGTTCATCGAACATACCACTATCGGGTTATTCAACACCTTACCCCTGTTGGCAAGGAGACGAAGCATAGAGAATATCACCTAACCAAGGTATTCTACATGCCTTGTATAATGATATAGTTAGTATGGAATACGATATCGGAATCATACATCGGCCACATTGCATCCATTTTCAAGCCAAAACAACATACAAGCGGTTGAGTATGGGCTATGCAATACTGAAATTACCATTGGCAACAAAGCGTATCCATTTTCAAGTATAATCCCGAAGTGCATAATACCGGAATCACCATCGGCCACAGAGTGCAATCCAAAAATATATCTAATCTAATACACATACACAATGCATGAATGCAACATCCACACAGCAATCACGGAACCGAAACCACCTCGGCCACACCGGATCTCGTTGCACATCTCAACATACATCACATATCATAATTCCAATTTCATAACATAACAATTCAATGAAAATAACATATTATGATATTCATATATGAAATTTAGCAATTAAAAGCATTTATATTTCTGACACATGTGATCAATTATATAAATATGAAACACACCATAAACTAAAGTCAACCATTCCTCACTTTGGTTGTAACTTGGTTTAGATCGGGTTCTAAGTGTATCAACCGGTATCAACTCACGATCGGCCTTGTTGTACATGCTTATCTCTATCCTAAGAACAAGAGTAATCTGGTGTTAATGTGTGTTAGAGACACCAAAGGGGAACCATAGGGCTTACCCCCAAAGGGTATAGGTATCAGCCAATTTTTGACAACAGAGCAGTCACCGAAATAAGGAAGAAGTCCAACGAAAATATGAGAATTTTCATCGAAAACACCACTGATATTTTTGATGGAGCCAACAGAGAGCTTATATGAGCTGGGACTTCACCGAAAATAGGCCATCAGATCCTGGCCAAGATGTTTTTGATGGAAACACAAAAATGGTCCATAGGATTTGGGGCTTTTTGGCTTGGGCTCGACTATCAGGATTTGTTCCATGGAGTTCGTAGGGGATCTCTCTGCCTTCATTTTAAGCCACAAAATTTCTGATTCTATCGAGTTGTTTGGGAGATACGACATCCGAATGGTGAAAACCCTAACTAGTCATTTGGTCACAAGTGTTGGCGGAGCTCACCCGGCTTGGTTTGATCTTGGAAACCACACCGGGGGAGTGAAGTGACACTCACCTAAACTCAGGGAGGTGCCGAGGTCATGGCCCACCCCTCAAAACCAGTGATTCCCTCCCTTATACAATTACAAACGTTCAAAATGGAGAAGGTGGGAGGTAGGGGAAGTAGCACTTACCTCCGATAAGGGTTCTGGTAACTAGGTGCAAAGCTGGGACTGGAGCCCAGGTGAGCCTCTTCCTCTTCTTCTTCTCCTTCTTTTCTCTCCCTCCCACGATTTGGACAAGTGAGAAGTGAGAAATGAACTCACTTCTCCTTTTATAGTAAGTGTGGGACTTAAGGTCTATTTGGCTAGGCATTTGTCCAGTCCAAGTAGGTTATTCAGTCATTTGGGACACGCGAGCCCACCCCCTTAGACTCATGGGGTATACAAGTCAAGAGGAAGGTGTGGAAGAGTATGTGGGGTCATTCAGGTTGTTCACGATGTGGGTGGTGGGGTCTGAGGCATCAAAACCCATTCAACAACCAATTAGGCCACTGGATTTAGGGTCATCGGATCCTACCCAGGCTGTTTCTAGTGTCCTTGTTTTCGATGGTCAAGGCAGTGTTCTGCCTTGAATGCTTACTGTCCCCACTTGGTCCTTCTATGGGGAGTTACCTTATGTTATGTGCATGATCCTCCGATAATTTGGGTACGTGCTGGGACTTGGGTAGGGAGGTGTCGGGTTAGTTACCGCTTAAGGTCGAAAGGCTTGAATCCTCTCTAGTTAAATTGGTATGCAATGCACAAGCAAGTGGGATCATCCCTTCCCTTCTTGTTACAAGTTGCCACGAGCCAAAACCCATTGGTGCATTATATCTCCGGTCCGAGATCTATAACAAAAGTCCAAATTAGATCGGGTTAGAGCACAGGTGTAACATGTAGAGCCCTGCTCTCTAAATCCAGTTTATTGACCTGTTGATTTGGTTTGGTCTTGCAGGGTCCGAACAAGAAAGGGTCGATGCTGGTGCCCTATGGTGCATGACTACAAGGGTGACGTCAAATGCGGGGTGGCCGGACAAAATTGAGCTAGTACCCGAGGTCATTCGCACGCCTAAGCCGTGCCCTTGCACGTATCACAAATCCATGTATGAATAGGAAAGGTACGTTATCGTACTAAATGATGAAGATTTAGTCTGCAACACGTGACGAGAGCGAGATACACATTAAGATCCCATTTCTCACCAAAATACAGAAAGGTTGGCATTGTTTCGGCCAACTGGTGGGTGGTCACTGGTAAGTATAAGACCCACCAGTGTGGCCCAATTGTAGGGGTAACATGGGCCCCAGCAAGCCCAACTTGGGTGAGCACGTGTATTTTGGACTCCTCATTGTAATGAGGTCTCGTATGCCCAATAATGTTAGCTATTTCACCCGGAATCACAATTTAATGTGTTTTCGTCCATAAAGGGGTAAAACCAAACAGGCCTTAGAAGATATTTATTAACCATGATATAAATAGTATTTATGCTCCTCTTTCTCTGCCATTTATGATTTCAGCAAGTTTGGTGAGAGAAGGAAAGAGGAGGGAGAAAAGAGGAAGAAGAAGAGAAGGAAGAAGGAAGGTTCCCCCTTGGATTTCGGAGCCGCAACTTACCTTTTAGTTGCCAGAATAGTCACCGGTGCCTTGAGATCTGTGTTTTGAGGCAAGTAACACCATAAACCCTAGAGATGTGATGAAACCCTTTTATGTGTGGTCAAATCAAAGGTGCAATGGAACCCTTGTGTGATTTTTTCGAAGGTTTGAGGAAAGGAAAACCAAGATTTGGAGATATTGAGGTGACATTTCGAGTTTGGAAAGAGGATTTTAAGTTTTGCGTTTTAGCTAATATATGATTTCATTTCCCAAAACCTTGATGTTAATTTAGATCTATGAAATAATCAAGTAAATGAAGCTTAGAATATGTGGGAAATGAAGTGGGAACATCCCCCTTGGATTCCCAAGAGGTGGGATGAAGGAGAGAACAAGTTCAGCAAAATCCTGCAACACTAGTGGGTATATAGCATTAGCAGGTAGTTAGACCCACTAATGTGACCCCTGGCCTACTCAGCCCGGCCAACCGACTGGTAGGACCAACGGTTACCAGACCCACTGGTAGCACGCACCAATTCCTCCGACCTACCAAAGGGTAGGACCAGTGTATCGACCCATCGATATCATCCACCGATTTATGTCTGTGTGTCAGTTACTTGGCTTTGCATGTGGGTTCTCCTACCCACCTGTATGATCCACCTGTAGCCCAAATGGGCTCTATGGAACTTAAACTCACCGATAACCTTCTTCATGCTATGAAACGCGTCGTGATCATATTTTACATCTTTTTATAATTCCAAAATGGACGTATTCTAAATTCCTATCTGTGTTAGGTTTCGAGACATTCGTCTTCACGCTGGATCTTACCCATACCACGAGTGCATATACACTTACAAGAATAAGTAAGTGGGGAGAGGACTTTGATCTTATTTTGGGAGTGTTTTTGGCATCTTGTTCATTCATATATCATCTTGACATTACGAATGCCATTCTCATGCATATACTTGACTGCTATTAGATGCATTTAGAAATGAACATATTGTATCTATAAATTTCCAATTGTTTGTTATTTTGTGAATTCTTGAGCATGGATTTATTCATGGATGGATTATGATGAGAATTTACCAAATATGTATGTGATTCCTAGAATAGATGCCATAGTCAGCTTGAAAACGAATGCGTTGGCACACCGTGGAATGGGATACGAAAGTACTATATAGTCGTACTATCTCATGCAGGAGCATGTGATTAGGATTTTAAATTCTCTCGTGTTATGACCCTTCCCAATAGGGATTTACGTGTTGGGTTATCATTGGGGGAAACCATCGATCACGGGCTGCTATGGCGGTTAGAAGTACTCCCGACTGATCATTAGGACAGTCGACAACTTTGGTGATATATTCAGAGGGTCAATCGTACTGCTTTTATTTTCTGATGTGGTTCGGCCACGATTTACATTTCTACTGTGGTTCAGCCACGATTTACTTTTCTGAGTGCTCATGACTGGCATTCTCCGACAACCCTATGGGCGTATCACGGGATAAGGAACGCGTCTCGTACCTAGGGAATACACGCACTGTGGTTGTAGTAGCACATAACCTATGACCTAGTAAATGTTTCTTAGGTGAAATAGGATTAAAATGAATCTCATGCATTTAGTATCATTTGATTGCAACTGCTTGTTGAGTTTTTCTTTCCATTTACTGAGCTAGTGAGCTCACCCCTCATGTATACATTTTTTTTAGATGATTTTACAGGCTACTTGGTAGAGGAACCTGTGTCGGATCCCATTGAAAAAACCCCAATGGGGGATCGGTGGTTCTCAAAAGGATTTGACCACGGTGACGGTTGCCTGAAGAACCGGTGTAAGCAACAAAGAGAGATTTCTATTTATAATTCTTTTTATTCTTTTGGTCTATACCCCTTTTGTACTTTCGATAATTAAATTGTTATTTCCTGTGTAAATATCATGCCTATGGGCCCACATGTAATTATACTATGTATAACAATTTGGGTATCAAGAGTATATGGGGATTTACAGGTACTTATACATGACAAGACTTTCACTGAAATTACATTATTATATACATGTGGCTTACTGTGCTATGGTTACTATATCAGATGATCCTGGTGGTTTTAGGTTACCCAGAGGGAACCCGATCACCGGTCCGATTCTATGTGAATGGGGCGTGACAATGGTGGTATCAGAGCACGATGTTCTAATCACACACAACTTGCAATATTAATTATGTAGAAACCATAATAGGACAAAGGATTGGGGAAAAAAATAAAAGACATCACATAAAACCTGAAAATACATAAAACCTAAAAAAATATTTTTGCCATGATGTATTCATAAAGTGAGAGTATCCAAAAGATTCACACAGAAGAGAAAATTTCATAACCACAGAGAAAATTCTTTACACAAGATAAAATTCATAAAATAACAATAGAAGAAGAGAATAGGCAGAGCAAAAGAAAAGAAGGTAGAATTTCCCAGAACCACATTTTCGAAAGGAAAGAAAAGTAGAACAACAATACTCCAGACTAGCTGCCTCATCAGTCATCATCCAAGTCAATCACCTCTTCCTCCCCAGATTTGGAGTTAATGTTGAGGTGGTGGTCATAATAGTCAAACTGGTGGTTTACTAAGTCCACCTCCTCCTAGAGATGCTTTAGGCTTGCTCCTATGTTCTTAGTGGCTGTGCCCATCTCATCATCCAGGTCCTCCACCTCTATGGACACATGCCCCAAGGTGTCCTCAATAGCCTTCTCTCGGGCAGTGCACTCCTCCTGATTCTTCAGGAGCCTCTCCTGACCTTCCTGGAGTGCCTTCAGCCTATCCAACATACCCTGAAAGTCAAAGGCCCCACCTGGAGATGGTGGAGCCACATTGATGGGGACCTCATCCTCCCCCTCTGCCTTGGGGATATAGTCCCGTCTTCCTCCTCATCCACCTCCTCCTTGGCTGCATTCCCTATTACGGGATCTATTAAATTAAACAATTTCATCTTATGCAAGATACCCCAGGAAAATCTATATGAGGGGGAATTTCCCTCCTCACCCCCAAGATCCACCTAGAAGTACTCGAACACCTTGGTAAGGGACAGGGCGTACGGGTAGTTGCCGTCAGATGGGTGTGCTGTATGGTACTCCATGGTCTTCATGATCACATATGGGAGGCATAGGCGGGAGGCATTCCCCAGAGCCATGTATATGCAGTATGCCATGTATGCTACCATGAAGTTTACCTAATTTTGATGCCCAGCCCGGGGAAGCAGGTTGAACTGCACTAGACGGTTGAAAACCATAACCTGGAAGGAAGGCTGTCTTAGACTTTGGGCAGACGATATGGCCACAAATAGTCTCATAGACATGCCTTTGGAGGGTCTCATTCATGTGGGGGACCAAGGCTTTACCCCTAGGAGGGCAGTAATACCAAATACTTTTCAAGGAGATACCTAAGATCCCCACCAATAGATCAATGGGGAGCCAGATATCTCGACCCTTCACCCGGCTAGTGAAGGTATACACTCTATCGTTGTACGAAACCTCGAGGTTGTAGTAGAACATCCTGATGAGGTTGGAGTAGCAAAGAGAGTCAATAGAAAGCATGGCCTCCCAACCCAGTGCAGTAAATTTCTCGAGCATCTACACTCGAGTGAAGTCTGGAGCCACAATAGTCTTCTCCATGAGGACTGGCTTCTTAGAGAAGGTGGACCAAGAGAGGGCAGCTTCAAGGCTCCTGAATGTACTATCATCATAATCCTCCGGTCCTCGACACACCTCCTAGCCCGCACGAGGAGGGAAGAGTTGGTGGTTGTACCCTTCTCTTCCTACTGGGAACTATCACCCCGGATGAAGAAACAGCCCTTTACCTTCAGTAGAAGACATTCTGCCAAAAAAAAAAACCATAAGAAAACATGAGAAATTGGTAAGATTTCAAGAGGAAATGGTAAAAACAAGGAATAAAAGAAAAAAATCAGAACAACAAGGTCGTTAGGAGGAAAAGTAATGGAAATAACACTCATGTGAGGCACATAGTAGGGACAATGTATGTAGAATGGCAGATAAAAGAGAAAAGGCCCTATAGTGCGATGCCATAATCATAATGTGACCGCATATGAAGGAGAGTTGACAAAACCATGTTATGGCAAATGGAACATCAAAGAGTCATGAAGTAAGAGCATTGCTTAAAGCATAGAGTCATAAAATTGCCCAAGCTAGTGTTAACACAATGCATTAACTAGTTTCCAAAGAAAAAAAAAAAAGGGAAAATTCCTTAGAGAGGAGCATGAACTATGAATATTCCTAGCATTGAGGAAATTTGAGCAATAATATGTAAGGGGCAATTTAAATTATGCAATTATACATATTTTAGCACATTGAGGTCAAACAAGAGAAAACCCCCAAATTTCCGAAGAACCCTAACCTAGGAATGGTGAAAATTTATGCCAAGGTAAGGAAAGTGATGCATATGTGCAATGTGATACTCCTACTACTATTATGCAGCCAAATGTGAGTTGATATACTCATTGAATCACACATTGTGCAAGAAAGAAGAGAGGAAATAGGAAAACCCTAAAACAACAAAAATTTCAAGAAAATAGGGTTAAACGATCCATGGCAATGACATATATGATGGTCAATGATGAAAATCATGGAACAAACAACATACACATATAATACATTCTTCTATTTGGGAAAAATCCAAATAAAAATGGATTTTAGAGAACATGGAACAAGAATAACCGAAACCCCAAAGAGAATGATGAGAAACCCACTTACTTTAGGTTGAGGATGGAGTTGTGAAGCTTTGAATCCAAATAAGGGCGCAAATAATGCTTATGAAGGATTTCTTGACTCCCTCTTGTTGCCTTAGGCGATTTGGAGAAAAGAGGAAAACGAGAGAAATAAGAGTTTTGAAAATGAGGATTTTTGCCTCAGATAGCAACGTCAAGCACTGGGCCTGGTCCTCGAACCCACCACCCGCCGGTGTGGGTTTTTGGGCTAAAATGTCACAAATTTTGGGGATTTATTCCTCAAGCCTTATGGGCCCCAGTTTTGCATAATATATAAGCTGTTGAATGATAAATTTGCGGCATGCTCATGTGGGATTGGTTATGCCTTTATGTAAGAGAGGATGCTATGGATGCGTATGACAATGAATGCACTATGATTATATGACCGTAAACCTAATGTGCATTTGATTTGTGCTTACATGTGATATATGTGGCACTTAATTGTACCTAATTTTGATGCAATTCAGGTACAAAGCATCATGGTACATACTAGATCCGTAGTAGTGCAAGAGGAGCCCCACGTGGTCTCCATCCCGCTGAAGACCACCTAACCTGGGATCTCGACCGCAGTGTGTCCTAAACAAGAAGAAATAGTTGAGGACTCACCTACCATGAGATTTTGATCCTTCTCCTATCATCATTCACAATGACATTGCGGCTCTTATTCAATAGTTGCAACAGGCATTCCAGTAGCAGTTGCTCTAGTAACAGCAGACCTTTATGAATGTTGTGCACCAAATATTGAACCCTATGCAAATAGGTTAACATCCTCGTGGGGTACCTTTCCCACAAGACCGCCCTATTGTGCTGTGTGTCGAGTTCAACCAGGGGGCTTCTAGCACCACCGTGGATACCTAAGGGAGTGCACCACCTGCAGTACCACCACATGACCAACAAGGGGGTACTCCACCTGTGGCTACTCCATGGTTCCCTCCTTATGGCACCTCTCCATACATGATGCCAAATCAGATCAGATTACTGCCATCCCCCATACTACCCACCGATAGCCACTATTGCAAAGGTGGTGAAATCCTTTAAGAGGCACTTGCCACCTATCTTCACCAAGGTGGGAAATGATCCTTTAGAGCTAGATCAGTGGATCTAAGAGATGGAAAATATATTTGAGATGGTAGAATGTACAGAAGCTCAAAAGCTCATCTGTACTGGGTTACAGTTAAAGAACAAAGCTCATGTATAGTGGAAGGCTTCCAAGCCTATCTTGGTGACAGTCCATCAGGAACCGACATGGGAACAATTCAAGGAATTGTTCTTGTCAAACTATTAACCCACCAGCTTTAGAGACAGGAAGGAAGCAGAGTTCTTAGCATTAACTCAAGGAAACAAGTCTTTCCTTGAGTACCAGCAGAAATTTGAGGACTTATTCTATTTTTCTCCTTCACAGATGAAAACAACAAAGGAAAAGCCAAAAATAATTTTGAATGGGATAAAAGTGTCTATTGGTACAATTTTGGGGGCTATGGATTTGACTGACTATGCCCAAATTGTACAAAAGGCCAAGACCATGGAAGACAAGCAAAAGGGAGAGTCTTTTACCACACCTGGACTCTGGAAGAGGACCAACCCCTATGCATACTCGGGCAACCTAAATAAGAGTTTTCATGGGCCATATAATTATGATCCATCATATCAGCAGCCTTATAGATCATCGGTTATATGCCCCGATCGGCCAAGAGATCGGTACTACTTCTTTCGCCCAAACACTAGCACAAAGGTTTATGGCTCGAGACCACCTGTCCTCCCACCGCAGGACCGGGACATGAGAGAACCATTCAAGGGCCTCCCAAAACAAGTGCTATGTTTATAATTCACTTGGGCATTTTATAAAGGATTGCCCGTATGAGCCAGTTGTTGCACTGGGACAGCCTCCTACTTATAGACCCGCATTAACTTCAGGGGGCCCACCTCAAGGGAGAATGTACGCATTGTCAGCTGAAGAGGTTGAAGCAAGCCCCAATGTTGCAGTAGGTATCCTATCTATCTCAAGTATACTAGCTTATGTGTTATTTGATTATAGAGCATCACATTCTTTTATATCTAAAAGATTTGCTAGAAAGATTGACATGATACCCAGGGCTTTATAGAGTAAATTGATTGTTATCACACCTACAGGCAATGTAGCACAACTAAATAAAGTGTATGGACAATGTCCTGTTGAAATAAGTGGAAAGAAGCTAGATGCTCACTGGTTAATCGTTTCATAAAAAAAACATGATATGCATCAAGAAACAAATTAAAGTGATGAGCGATGAGGGTGAAGAGCTGGTGTATCAAGCAGATAAGACAAAACAACCTAGAAATGTTCTAATCTCTACCTTACAGGCGGTAAAATTATTGGAAGACAGATGTTAGGGCTACCTAGTTTCAGTATAAGATGTAGAAGCAAAGGTCACTCTATTAGAAGAATTGAATGTAGTTAGGGAGTTTTCCATGTCTTGTTAGATGATCTAAGCCGACTTCCTACTTGACAAGGAGTTGAGTTCTATTAATTTAGTTCCCTGAGTAGCCCCAAGGTTCAAAGCTCCATGTAATGGCACCACCCGAATTAAAGGAGTTTCATCGCATGATCTA
>CM040972.1:12971578-13057412 GCA_022985045.1 Macadamia tetraphylla | reverse complement strand
TTCTAACCTAGATCTAGGTTAGATTCAAGTGAGGAAACCATCTTACCTCCTTTGCTCAAGAATGACTTCAAACCCTTCAAATCACTTCCAACTCACAATGCTCCTTCTACCTTGTCAATATCTCTTCAAATCCTTCAAGATCAACACATAAATCATCTATTAAACCTTAGATTCATCATTTCAAAGGGTATTTACAAGATCTTAAGAAACTATACTCGAATCAAGGGTTTAAAGCTTGGGTATGGCGAATGTTCATAAAACCCAACTTTTCTTACCTCAACTGTAGATCTAGAGTTGAAGATTACTCTCCGGCACGGAATGGCAAGATCTAGCTTGGCGCCCTGAAATCCTTCCTTTCTTCCTCTTCCTTTCTTCTTCCTTTCTTTTCTCTCTCCTCTTTACTTTTCTCACCAAGCGTCTGAGGGTAATAAATGGAAAGAAAAGAAGTCATAAAGCTTTATATACTATTCCTACTTAAGTGAATAGTGTTGGATGGAGTCACTTTCGGTGGGTGGGTGTACCCTGTCCTACCACGAGCCAAGACTTGGGATTTTAACTTTGGTTGGGACCTCGGCTCGAACTCCACCCCGAGCATCTGATGTAGCATATGTATATACCTTAAATCTGGATATAATACTGTTTTATCCGTACATAGCATATGGTAGGTGCGATTACGGTTTGGGCACTCCGTTTCTTCACGCTGCTCGAACTTGTCGGCGATCGGTGTTAAGTCACCCGTGCCATCATAGCCCATAAGGAGCCGCTCTAATATCCTCTGGCTCGGTTCTGCATGGTTTAACCGGTTCAATCGGAAATCGGACCGGGTTTAAAGCGGGTATTACATTACCCCCTTAGAAAATTTAGTCCTCGAAATTACGTGCACAGTTGATCAAAAGATGAGGGTACTTGGCTCGCATTTCTTCTTCTACCTCCCAAGATGCTTCTTCAAGTGAATGATCGATCCATCGCACCTTTACATAGGAAATGGAGGCGGTTCGAAGGTTTTCACCTTTCGGTCCAAAATCTCAATTGGTATTACGTAGGTCATATCAGCTTCTAGGTACTCTGGTTCCACGGGTAGTACATGAGATGGATCATGCACATACTTCTTGACATGGATATATGGAATACATTGTGAGCGTCCCCAAGCGAAGGTGGCGAGCAAGCATGTAGGCTCTTGAGCCAACCGGGATAAGATCTCAAATGGTCCCATGTATCTTGGGCTCAACTTCCCTTTCTGAAACCTTTGCAAACCTTTAGTAGGAGAGATCTTGAAAATACCTTTTCTCTGGCTGAAATTCAATCTCCTTCTCTGGGTGTCCGCATAGCTCTTTTGGCGGAATGGTGCTTTAATCCGTTCTCTAATAACGTCGACTTTGTCACAAGTCATTTGTATCATCTCGGTCCTAACATTGGCGTTCACCTACCTCATCCCAATACAAAGGAGTTCGCACTTTACGCCATATAACGCCTCATATGGAGCCATCCCAATTGTGGCTTAGTAGCTTTGTTATATGCAAACTCCATAAGAGGTATATATTCTTCCCAGCGCCACTCATCTCCATTACTGCATACGAGCATGTCTTCTAATATCTGTATGGTTAGCTCGTGACCATCCGTGCATGGATGAAAACTATACTCAAATTCAGTTGCGATCCCAAGGCACGCTATAAGCTTTTCTAGAATCTGGAAGTGAACCTTGGGTCCCTATCTGAAACAATGCTCACTGGCACTCCATGTAAGCGCACTATGTTGTCCATGTAAAGTTGTGCTAGTTTGGTCATGGAGAACTTGGTCTTGATAGGAATGAAATGGCGGATCTTAGTAAGCCGATCCACGATCACCCATATCGCATCCATTTCCTTAGGTGTACTTGGTAGTCGGTGTGAAGTCCATTGTAATCCTTTCCCACTTCCATTACAGTGCTGGGAGTGGCTAAAGTACCATAAGGTCGATGCCTTCGCTTTTACTTTTTGGCGGGTAAGACAAGTGCCAACATATAAAGCTATGGTGACTTTCATACTTGGCCACGTAACTTTGTTTGAGGTCTTTGTACATTTTGGTACTTCTGGGTGGAGTGAGTACTCGGAGCTATGTGCTTCTCTCACTATCTTATCTTGTATATCAAATCATCGGGTACACACAATCATCTCGAAACATCAATGCCCCATCAACGGCTAAAAGTAAAATCTGGTGGTTCATTGTTTGGTCTTGAACCTTAACTCTAATCCGCTGCAATTCGGGATCAAAGGTTGCTTCATTATCACCTCTTGCCTAATGCCGGATGCACTGTAGAGCCGGCAGGGGATACGTCAACCATTTAAGGTTTTACGGTTGAGGTTCAAGCTCTAAGTTGCCCCTTCATACAAGGGGTTTCATCCATTAGCATCGCCTCTTGCACAAGTGGTGGTATTTGCTAAGTATGAGGCGACCGATCTGTGTCTTGACTCAATGCATCCGCCACTACATTAGCCTTGCGGGATGATCTTGAATATCGCATGTCATAATCCTTCATGAGTTCAAGCCATCTTCTCATCTCATATTCAAGTCTTTACGGGTGAAGAAGTATTTAGGGCTCTTGTGGTCCTTTGTATATCTCACACTTTTCCCCATACAAATAATGTCGCGGATCTTAAGGGCAAAAATATTGCGCTAGTTCCAAGTCATGAGTGGGGTAATTCTTCTCATATTCTTTTAGTTGTTGGGATGCATATGCTATTACCTTCCCGCGTTGCATGAGAACACAACCCAAACCAACTTTGGAAGCATCGGTATAAACTGTCATTCCACATGCCTTGAGGAATAGTCGACCAGGGGCAGCCACCAACTTCTCTTTCAATTCTTGGAAGCTCTTCTCACATTCCTCATCGGTCGAATTTCACACCCTTTTTAGTCAACTTGGTCATTGGTCTTTGAGGCCGAGCAAAATTCTCGATGAAGCGCGGTAGTATCCAGCCAAACCAAGAAGCTTCTAATTTGTAACATTCTTGGGGCTTTCTCATTCCACTACTACTTTCACCTTAGCGGGATCTACTTGATTCGACTTTGACACTCGTGCCCGGGAATCCAACTTGTTCAAGCCGAATTCACACTTCTGTACTTGGCAAATAAGCTGTGATCTCTCAACCTCTGTAACACCATTCTCAAGTGTTGAGTGTGCTCCTCCTCGGTCTTGGGTAGATCAAGATATCGTCAATAAAAACAATTACCCATTTGTCGAGCACATCCGAAATACTCGATTCATCGGATCCATAAATCTTTGTCGGTAGCATTGGTTAACCGAAGGATAACACTAGGAACTCATAATGGCGTATCGAGTCCTAAATGCTGTTTTGGGTATATCACTACTCTTTATCTTGAGTGATAATAGCGGACGAAGGTCTATCTTGAAAATACTACGGCTCCTTGCAACTGATCAAATAAATCATCAATGCGTGGCAATGGATACGGTTCTTAATAGTTAGCTTATTCAACTCCGGTAATCTATGCACTCGCAAACTACCATCCTTCTTCTTGACAAACAACACGGGGCACCCCAAGGTGAAACACTTGGCGAATAAACCCCTTTTCAATAGTTCCTGCATGCATACGCAACTCCTTCAATTCATTTGGTGCCATCACAGTATGGAGCCTTGAATCTGGAGCTGCTCCGAGTCAAGTCTATGGCAAACTCAACTCCCTATCGGTGGTAAATGCATCGGATCATGCGGAAAGCGTCGGAAACTCTTTGACCACCTTTACTTCTTCTAGAGGTGTGACTTTTGCATCAACATCAGTCGAGGCTAAGAAACCGACATCCACTTTCTAGCAACTTTA
This sequence comes from Macadamia tetraphylla, assembly GCA_022985045.1. NCBI lineage: Eukaryota > Viridiplantae > Streptophyta > Magnoliopsida > Proteales > Proteaceae > Macadamia > Macadamia tetraphylla. The sequence continues at coordinate 13,053,596 of CM040972.1, read as the reverse complement.
CGCTTGGAGGCGGAGACAAGGACCTTCCTCACCCTTTTCATAGTATCGCTCGGTATACCCATTCTTTCCCTTCGTCATCGTTACCTTAATCAGCCTTTCCGAACGGATCACATTAGCTCGATGAGCCGACAACCAATCCATACCCAATATAACATCAAAATTCTGCATATTGAATTTAATAAGTTGTGCATCAAAGTTCTTCCACTAATCTCCCTTTGGCACGGCCCATACACTTCCTTCAGTGTGCAATCTTACCGTGAGCATACTAACAATCATTCCATGGTCTAGGATCTGGGTGACATCCCAAGTTTTGCTACAAATCTCTTAGATCCGAATGAATGAGTAGCTCTGAATCAAATAAAACATAGGTTTGGTATGCACGATATGGGTAGGATACCTAGTATAACAATGCATATAATTTTAGCGGTCATCAATATTAATAGTAATGAACTTCTAAATTTAAAATGTACTGCTACAACCACGTACTAGCCTCGACTTCCTCGGCCGATGAAACATACATCCTTCCTGCGGTTGATTCCCTCGAGGTAAGGAGGTGATTGTGAGAGTGGGTGGAGGGCAAGGCTGGTCGGGCCGCAGTCTTCGCATAATGCCCATAGGAATGGCGGTTGAAGCAATGAATCGGGCGTCGGGCTGGGCGGGGCCCTCGCACTTGACCGCTGAGATGGAGGTCGAGTGGCCTTGAAGTATGGGTGCCACACTAGTGTTAGGCGAAAGGAAGTAGAACCGAACCACCAAGCCTAGAAGGGTAGCGAGATGGCCTATAGGGCTGCCTATACATAGGCCAGCTGTATGATCCACGGTATGCTTTGGAGAATTTCCCCATACAGGAATGGATTTGTTCTCTTCCAATCCGGGTGAGGGATGTTCACCCTTTGCTTATCTTCCATTGTTTTGGCCTTACAGCAATGGCCATATTCGGTCAAATCAAGACTTCAAGCACAGACCCAATCGATGCTTTTAGGCCTTTTAGGAACCTTCTGCCTTCTCTTGATTTAGCATATGCCTTGGGGCGAAATGGAACAAACTTTGAATTATTCGCGATATTGAGGGCAGTTTACCTCCTTGAGTTAAGGCCATGAACTCGTCTCCTTAGATCTACGAAATTCGGCGGATAATGGTTATCCAAGAATAATTCCTTGGCTTGCTCCCAAGTAGGCTCGGATGGCAGCCATCAATATAGGTTTGGAGGCTTGCCACCAGAATTTGCCTCTTTCTTGAGTTGCAACCCGGCCTGAGATAAGTTTACGGGCATCCGTGCACTCAAGCACCTCAAATATCTTCTCAATTCTTGGATCCACGATCCGGTTCGGAGGTCCTCCCCACCTTAGAGAATACCGGTGGTAAGTTCCTCTTGAAGACTCCACTACCCTTGACGTGTTGCTCGTGGCGGGAACTTAGGAGCATAGGCGGGATAGTAGGAGTATGGTGGAGGCATCCCATCTTGAGGAATACCGAATGGTGGGATTGGAGTGTACCCACCACTTGTGGTCCGTTCCCGACCCTCGGTGGGTCTGGAGTGAAGTGCAGGGGAGTTGACCGGTTGAGAAAAATCAGCTGTTCTTTGGATGGCGGTCATAAATGCTTCTTTTCTTTGAAGCATTTGTTCTTTGGAAAACTTGTTGGGGCTCTTTGGATTATTGTAGCAACATCTCCGGTGTAATGACCGGTGGAGGTGCAGGAGTGCAGTCATAGGTGGGTCCCCATGTGCCCCACCCGACCAAGGTCTCTCGGGTAGTGGAGGTGAGGTATGCCCCGAGCAGGACCCCACAGGATTTTGTGGTCGTCCAGGCCAGGGGAGGACCCGAGGTACCTCGGGCATTACTACGGATCTAATGCGTACCATCGTATCCACGTACTGGAACACATCACACACCATATTGGTTAAACACCATAGAACTGATTTAGGCACACAATCATATGCCATTACATGAAGTGTTGTAGTGTATGATAGCACATAATTAATCATAGCTCAATTCCCAAAATCTGAGCAAAGTCCCCATGAGACATGCTAATGGTCCCTTGACCATAGCATATTAATCATAGGAATAGCATCCATAGCAAAAATCAATGTAATCATGCTAGGAGGAGAGAGGAAACAAGAAAGAAGGAAAATTTTCAAAAATTTCAAAATCTTCCCAACCGTCATAACGGTGGGCTGACCGGGTAGGAGCCGGGTTATACCCCGTCTTCCTTCTGCCGGTGGCACGCGGGTAAAGACCCTGTTATACCGCCGGTCTTGCCCCTGTTAAAACACGAGCAGGCCCTCTGAGGCCTGTTGATCTTATCTCTTTCCCCATCACCTTTCTCTTTCTTCCTTTCTTCCTTGGCCGATCTTGGAGGTCTCCTTGGCGCTTCTACTCGCGAGTCCACTCACCTACTCGACGCCTTAGAGAAGAGTCAACTCATCTTCATTCAAGTAAGTTCCTCTTTTTTTTTTCCTTTTCTCAGAATTTCCATTTGGGTGAAATGCATGAATAGGGTTTACTTTCTAGGCTTCCTTTCCATATTTTTCACCATAGAACAGTCTTTCCATGTGTTTATGATGCTTCTACTGTGGTCATTTGTAGTTTATAGGAATCTTACCTCTTCATTTGGAGAAAACCCCAATTTGTACCCTAGGTTTCCAAATTTGGGGATTTCTTAAATTCTTACTCTTTTCTCCGATTGATGACTCCTTTGTGATGCATTCCATTTAATTTACACTAGATATGCTTTAGATTTCATGAATCCCCCATTATGCTTGGAATCCCCATGCATTTCCATGAAAATACCTCTTTTTGGCATTGATTTCCTTGATTTTTCATTCATACTTGTATTCATAGAACTCCATAGTCTATTTGGGTATGTTCTGCACTTCCATGATCCGTTACTCGACATTTTGCTCTAGACCTAGGGTTTCAAGTTGTTCTCCATTATGATCAAATTTGCACAATGGACTTTAATTCCTCCTTTTATTTATGCTTATTGCTTTTGCTGTCATCCTGCTGTTTTGGCATGTTTCTATGCGTCGTCAACCACCGTGCTTCATGTCATAAGTTTCCTGTCGTTCCTAGATTGTCGCCGTTCCGTTTTGCATAAACTGGGTTTTGGGTTCCCCTTTTTAATGCTCTTGTCTTTTTCTTGTACTAATCCCTACTTCCTTTTCTTATTGCCAAGATGTACGTCACTTTGACAAGGACCATCTTCCTCTAGCGTTGGCCAAGACCACGCTTCTAAGCGGAAGAGTCAGAGACCAGCTCTTGACTCCTTGCGGGAGACACACTGCCCGATCGACCCTACGAGACTATGATGAGAGCACTTCCTCGTCTGAGCCGTAGCTAATGGCCCAACTTCTGAAGGGTGGTGTTGATGGAGAAGACCGTGGTAGTCGAGGACTTCCACAAGGCTGAAGCTTCGGAGAGGTTCGGCATTGGTGGGACTCTATTCTTCATGTGGTGACCATGCTACGAGCAGGCTCGTCCGTCGGTTCTATTGTAACAGGAGGTGTTCGTATCCGTGCAGGAGTTCACCATCGGCGACTTAGTGAAGGAGTGGATATCCGGTGACGGTAGGCACCTTGGCGATATCTTGGGTATATCGGCGGTGGGACACGATACTACGATCCCCGGTGGCCTCGAGGACCGTTCATGAGCACGAGACACCGGACTTCATCTACGAGACCATCTGCGCGACTGATCGCCGGAATCCGAGACATCCTTCTACCACGAGGTTCGTTTATTACGCGGTTGATCCAGTTCAACTTTGCTCCCGAGAGGAGGTCGCCGGAACAGTGGGTTTCATGGCGGCTTTCATTGCCTTTGCATCTTCCGGCGCGAGAGGAGGCGGCGAGCACTTGTGCCTTCCCTATATTATCCTCGAGCGATGGAGCACCACACTTCTCACCCGGAGGATGGAGGATTCCCTTCTGGCGGGATCCTCACTAGGATCTTGAGTTCTTGAGGTGGATCTGGCGTGAATAGGGAAGACTTGGTGATAGGTTCGTAGGAGAAACCTCCTGAAGATGGGTCTTTAGACTCTCATGGATTCACCTCCTAGATCGGGGCTCGGAGGAGTAGGGGTAGGAGGCTACCCCTATGGAGGATGTCCTCATGGAGGAGGAGTCAGTGAGGAGAATGAGGACTACGTTCCTCGGGGCGAAGGAGGATCGATGGGTGGCGGTATCCACGAGAAGTGCCCGGTCGAGAGGTCCGGTCCTAGTTCTTCTAGAGCTCTGACCCCACCCACAGGAGTGGTGCCTCGACTCTGAGGCGGACGGCCTCCATGCGGGCCTTGCGGGATGGCCGAGTTCAGATATTAAAGCGGTGGGCAGATTGTCTCGGTAGGCCACCTTGGAGAATCCTTCCTTAAGTTGGTCGGGACTTGGACACGGGGCCACGCTATCTCGGCAGACTATGGCGGCCGGAGGAGATGGTGGTGAGCATAAGGTTGATTATTACGATCACCGCTTGCGTCAACTCCGGCCTCCGTGACGTGGTGATCATCGGCAGCGATGGCGATGACCGGTGAGGGCTTGGCTTCCCACCATTGTTCATCCATTTTTTCTTCTTTGTAGACATTGTATATTCATTTCTTCTCATCCCTTGTATATGTATTGTAACTGGTTCATTTATGGAATAAAATATCCTTGGATAGTGGATTTTGTGGTGATTTCATATGTGGAGTACCCGTGTGGTCTTGTGGTGATGTGATTTTTTTTTTTTCTATCTGTGCTCTTTGTTATATTATTATCTGTTGTTTATCAGGTTTTGTGTAAAATTTTTGGAAATCCCATTTTACGAGTTATCTTTGCGAAATTTAAATGAAATAGTACTTTATAGGTTATAGTTCAATCTAATTACCTTTTATCTACACTCATGCATGCCATGAATGCAACTTATAACATAACCTCATTTTATACTTTCCTTCTTTGACTTTTAATCTTTAAGCTTTTATCTTTACAACCCATTTCCTATTATAGAGTCTCTGAGATTCTAATGGTATCTTTGTGAGTGGAAGCGAGCATCACGCTCGATACCACGTTTGTCACACCGTTCACCACGAATCGGGCGGTGACGAGTTAACACAGTTAACCCAAACTGCCGAGGATCATCGAATCTGTATTCCACCGACATACACACACTAACATAAGTTCATCGGATCGTGGAAGACTAAGTTTTACACTGAATAACTCCCATATACTTGATACCCAAATGGTGATACAATAATTATATACATTTGGGCCGAAGCGTGATATATACACAAAAGAATAAAATTCAAATATCAAGTATATCTGATAAATCATCAAAATCATCGAGTACATTCGGCTCGGTATCAAAGTGGGCTCATTTCGGCATCAAGGGTTGTGCCACTCGGCATCATATAGAAGAGCTCGGCTCGGCCTCGAAGTGGAGATCAGCATGGCCTCTAAGGTGGGCTAGCTCGGCCTCGAAGCTTTCCTTGACCTGACTCGCCTGACGTCTACTCAGTGCTCAAACTCCTCGAGGGGCCACAGGTCCTCTTGAGGAAACTTCATTGTGGGACCCACCCCACTCCTCGGATGTATGACACGCAAAATCATCTAAAAGGGGTGTACCGTGGGATGAGCTCACTAGCTCGATGAAGTAGAGAGGTGGACCACACAGATCCACACATCACAACACATCATATGCACTACATGCCATGCAATTCATTTTAAATCACATACACCTAATCAACATTACTAAGTCTTTGGTTTTTTGATTGCTACTACAACCACGGTCTTGGCGTATACTCCAGTCGAGCCGAACTCCCTCCGCGATCGCCCATAGGGCTGTTGGAGAAAGGGCCCCCCGTGAGTACTCGGAAAAATAAAGACAATGCCGTCCAGGCTCTCAGCGAAATGTAAATGGCTGAAATAAAGTCTTGACTCCGACAATTTAAAACGATCTGATTGGCCCTCTTCAAATACCACGGGGTTGCCATTGTCCTACATGACTCGCAGGCGTAATGCCTAACCGCCACGGTGTCCCAACAACGCGACCCTGCTTCCCCCAAATGGCAATCCAACACCTTAACCCCTGTTGGGAAGGTGCGTAGCGGGATGGTGAGAATCCTAATACCGCATGCTCCCATATGCGATCTGTTGCATAGTGCCTCCGTGTCCCCCTACCACGGGCCACCAATGCATTCGTTTCCAAGCCGACCACGGCATCTAGTCTATCAATGCATTATGCTCCATGATGTCCACATTCAACATATAAACATCTCATTCAATTGGCATTTGAAAAGTAAACATAGCATATATGCACATCAATGAGTGGAATGACTAATCTATATAGCATATTCATGATGACATGACTAGATTAGATATAGTTATATGAATGCCAAACAAATGCCTTGAACAAGGCCAAGCGTCCTCTCCACTTACTTGTAGCGTTCAAGGATTCCCGTTGATGCGGTGAGATCCGGAAGCGAATCGGGTAGGATTTGGTGAACCTAACATAATTGAGTGGGGTTAGTACTTCACCATTTTAGAATCGAAATTAATGAAATCCCAAAGTCAAAATGTCGGGTTTAGAGCGTCAAAAGAAGGTCACCGCGTCCGATTTGGGTTCGATCGGACCTAAGGATCACATTACGGCTAGCAATTGGGTAAGGCGGTGGGTAATCTACCCACCGGTTTCTACCCACCGGTTATGACCGGCGGGTAGGTACCTGCCGGTTATACCCGCCGGTTGTACCCGCCGGTTTGGCCAGGGACCCTGCCTTCTCAGGTGGGTACTCTCAGGCGGGTAGGTACCCGCCGGTTGTACCCACCGGTTTTGGCGGGAATGACTCCGTCTCTTCTCCATTTTCTCCATCATTTGGGGAATCAAATGGGGCTTTCCCCCACCCATTATTCACACCTTTGAAGTCCTATAGGATGGTTCTAACCTAGATCTAGGTTAGATTCAAGTGAGGGAAACCATCTTACCTCCTTTGCTCAAGAATGACTTCAAACCCTTCAAATCACTTCTAACTCACAATGCTCCTTCTACCTTGTCAATATCTCTTCAAATCCTTCAAGGTCAACACATAAATCATCTATTAAACCTTAGATTCATCATTTCAAAGGGTATTTACAAGATCTTAAGAAACTATACTCGAATCAAGGGTTTAAAGCTTGGGTATGGCGAATGTTCATAAAACCCAACTTTTCTTACCTCAAGCTGTAGATCTAGAGTTGAAGATTACTCTCCGACACGGAATGGCAAGATCTAGCTTGGTAGCCACTGAAATCCTTCCTTTCTTCCTCTTCCTTTCTTCTTCCCTTTCTTTTCTCTCTCCTCTTTACTTTTCTCACCAAACGTACGAGGGTAATAAATGGAAAGAAAAGAAGTCATAAAGCTTTATATACTATTCCTACTTAAGTAGTGTTGGATGGGTCACTCAGGTGGGTGGGTGTACCCACCTGTCCTACCCACCTGAGAGCCAAGACTTGGGATTTTAACCGGGTTCGGACCTCGGCTCGAACTCCACCCCGAACATCTGATGTAGCATCGTATATACCTTAAATCGGATATAATACTGTTTTATCCGTACATAGCCATATAGTAGGTGCATTACACGGTTTGGGCACTCCGTCTCTTCGGCAGCTCGGACTTGTCGGGCCAGCCGGTGTTTAAGGTCACCCGTGCCATCATAGCCCATAAGGAGCCCGCTCTAATATCCTCTGGCTCGGTTCCTGCATGGTTTAACCGGTTCAATCGCGAAATCAGACCGGGTTTAAGAAGCGGGGTATTACATATATATTGACAGAATTTAAATAATTATGTACACTAAAACAAGGTCAATATAAAGTCTACATTATGCTAATTTGGGTGAGAAATTATACCTGAGCTTGACCCCTATTTTCGGTCAAGAGGGTGGGCCCCCTAATTAATGCTGGCATAAGCCTTCTTGTGGATTCTCTCGGCTCAGGAGAAGATGATCTCGACCTCCAACTTCCTTTTTTGAGAGATGCTGACTGTGATAATATTCGGATAGAGTTTTGGCTAGGAACGGTTACTTTAGGGTTTGAATTCTGGCAGAGCTTCAGCTAGAGAAGGCTACTTTTGGGCTTAGGCTGAGGTGTCAGTTCGGTAGTGCTTCTACTAGGAATGGGCTACTTTCGTATTTTGATTGAGGTGGTACTCTGACAGAGCTTCCGTAAGAAATAGGCTATGGGAGGGCATGACTAAGGCTTGAAGAAATTCGAATGATTGAAGAACTTCGAATGCCCGAAGAACACTTCGAAGATTTGAAGGACGCTTCAAATCTTCTGAAGATCTCTCTGAAGACTTGAAGAACCTCAAGGGGGGAAATGAAGGCAAAGTTTCTCCTACACAAAATGCTCACTTAAAAAAACTCAGATGATTGAAGAACTACGAAGGCCCGAAGAACACTTCAAATCATATGAAGATCTCTCCGAAGACTTGAAGAACCTTAAGGGGGGAGGGGAGGAGAGAGGGTAGAGCCTCTCTACATGGGGTGCTTTCTAGGAGGCTTAAGTCTGAAAAACCAAAAGGGGGGTATTTATAGATTTTTTGGAGCAATGGGGAGGAAAGAGGGATTTCCTTGGCCAATGGGGTTAAAAAGTTAATTTTCTTGGCCAATGGGGTGAAGGGTGAATTTCTTTCGCAAATGAGGTGCAAAGATGTTTTTTTGGGCCAATGAGGTGAAAAGATGCTTTTTTGGGCCAATAGGAGAGAAGAGGTAATTTTTTGGCCAGTGGAGAAAAAAGATGTTTTTTTGGCCAATAGTGTGAAAAGATACTTTTTTGGGCCAATGGGAGGTCGTGGTGTAGGGTACGCTAGGGGGCAATGTGTCATACACAAGCGGATGAAGAGGGAATCTCCTCATAAATCTAGTCATCGGAGTGAGGATTCTGGTTATCGATGGGGGCACCAGGCAATGGGTGAGGGCACAGGCATCGAGCCTTTGGGCGAGTGCCGTCAGGTGCAGACACCGAGCTACGGTGGGAGTGTCGGGCTACAAGCGTGGGTACAGGCATTAGGCAGGGGCATCGGGCATCGGGCATCGGGCATCAGGCGGGGCATAGGGTGCACAAGGTCGATTGGTGCACGTGAGGGCGCACAAGGCTGGGCAAGGTTGGTGCACACGAGGGTGCACAAGGTTGTGGGGTGGTTGCTCGTATGGGCGAGGTTAAGATGTTCATGGCAAAGCGTGGGTGCTTGCATGGGTGGGGTTCGGATGCTCATGGCAAGGTGTGGGTGCTCAATTGTCATCTTTGTCGATTAGAAGTAAGAGGTCGCGTCCACAATCCGTAAGTTATCATAGCTGGTGGAGGGTGATAAAATTGGATGTCTACAGAATGCCCCCTCTTTGGATGAGGCCTGCGTTGATAGCCAAAGGGCAAAGAAAAGAACGGCCACATTTTGTTATCTGGAGTATGTACTTCCGTCATCTTGCTTAACAATGATGGAGTTGAAAATGCAACAGGTAATATCTTTAACTACTCATAGTTTAGAATCTTACATGGGCCATCGATTGTTGGAAAGAAATTCACTGCTCTTTCAATCCTGCAAAAAATGTTAGTACTTTGATTCTTCGTTTTCCTAGGCTGGGCTTCTTTTCGCCTGTCCATGGAATCCGAGGTTGTCGATCATAGGAAAGAAATTCGCTGCTCTTTCAATCCTGCAAAAGACATTAGTATTTGATTCTTGGCTTTTCCTAGGCTGGGCTTCCTTCCGCCAGTCCATGGAATCCGGGGCTATTGATTATAGGAAAGAAATTCGTTGCTCTTTCAATCTTGCAAAAGACATTAGTATTTTGATTCTTGGCTTTCCTAGGCTGGGCTTTCTTCTGCCAGTCCATGGAATTCGACCAAAGGGATTGGGCCACTTGGGGCCTATTCAATGAGATTCTTTCATTCTTGATTTTTGTCTTTTGACCTTTAATTTGGATTTTTGAATTTGGATCTTTGAATTGGAATCTTTGATTTGCTTTTGATTTGGATTTGATTTGAATTTTTCTTTTCACATGAATTTGATTTGCATTTGAATTTTACCTTTCATATGAATATGCTTTGAATTTTATCTTCCACATGAATTTGATTTGAATTTTACCTTCCATATGAATGTGCTTTGAATTTTACCTTCCACATGAATGTGCTTTGAATTTTACCTTCCATATGAATTTGATTAGAATGTGCTTTGAATTTCATTTTCACTGTGTATCTTGTGGTAAGAATCTTTGTATTACAACTTGGAATTGGAATCTTGAATTTTTTTTCTTAAATCAGAATTTTGAATGATAAAATGGTCCCCCCCCCCTTCCACTCACTTCTCATTCCGATTCTTTTGGGTTAAGAGTGAGTTGTGGGGTGGGTCAGCTCAGTTTTTTGGATTTCTTTGATGATTTTGAAGTTTGTTGAATTTTGGTTGAGTTTTCTTCAAATTTCTTTGAAGATCTTCGAGCTTTACTTGAATCTCTTTGAAGTTCTTCATTTCTCTTTGAAGATCTTAAGGAGGGAGTTGTTTAGAGAATTTGAAATCTTTTTGGGCTTTTTTATAAATTTTGGAATTTCTTGGGGCTCTCTGCAATTTTGAAAAAAATTATGGCTGAGAGAAAGAAGAGAAGGGTTCCTGGAAGGTGCCGACTAGATGGCACAGAGAGTTGTGGTACTTCAACTTGGGGAGACGAGTCCCGTGGATTAGTATGTTGGACGGATGCTTTAGAAGACCCAGGGTCACATCTGTAACTCCATATGGGGTGTATGGGTAAGTCTTTATTTTTGAAAAATCATACATTTTATTATTATTTTTATTTATTTATATATATTTTTTTATTTTTAGGTGCCCCATGGGGAAGAACCACCCGCATTGGCTAAATACGGCCACCCAAATTCAGCTGGGGATTGGTATAAGGTCCCTATAGAGCTAGGCAGATTATAGATGTATCTTGCCTGAGTAGATTGGCCTCGTTGGAGACCAAAAAATTTAGTTCGGGGTTGGTAGGAGGCCTAATTGAACGATGGTGGCCGAGTACCCATTCTTTCCATCTCCCTACAGGGGAGATCACCATCATGCCCTTATGCTTCTACGCCTTGACAGGCACCATTTGGGGGGCCTAATCCTACCTAAGACCTTAGAGACAGAGGATTTCACGAACTTGACTGGTGTAGCCATTTCGGCTTACTAGAAATTTGTTCATCTAGGCGAGGTTAGTGCTCATTGGTGGAGGTCCGGTCTGAGGGTGAATCCTGACACAATGTCATAGTTGGCCCATTCTTTCCTTTCGTATGTTGTGGGTCAGTGTCTTTTCGGCGTCCTCTGAGGCGGGATAGACAACCGCGTGGCTGCCCTTTTCCAGAATCTTTGGGAGATAGACACTCTGGATTGGGGTGCGGTAGCCTATCGTTCGATTCGGATCTCTTGACCTTCTATCATATAGAGATCATGGCCTCAAGGGAGCGAGCTACATTATCCAGGTAATCTCCCATCCATACATACCTTTCCTTTCATTTGATTGTACCTCCTGACTTTGATTTTTCAAGTCAGCCCTGATGCTATGAGCATTTGGGGATCATGGCCCCCTACTGAAGGTTCCACATGCATCATTCTTCCCTGCAGCCACGAGATGGGGAGATGGTCAGATACTCAAGGGTGTCCACTATCCTTCAGGGACCACCGCTCATTCTCTTCTGAATAAGCTTACAGAGGTAAGTCATATTTGGTGCTGAGTTTTCCATTTGTCTTGTGCTGTACTTACTTCTTCTGAACTTGCAGGTTACCTGGAGACCATATCGGTATTTTGGTTTCCCCGTCGTTAAGGAGATTGCTCGGGCCAGATACTTGACCGAGAATAGTGTTCTGTTCAGGGGTCTTTGGGGCCATGCTTGGCATTTGGGGGAGTGGGTCACTCTCCAATGGTCTGATACTGATCTATGCTTTGCTCCTTATCTTCCTCCACCTACTATGCATCATCCAGAGCTGATCCCGGAGGACCAGGTTGAGGGGTTGGCCAAAGGAGTATGGGATGCCTCCTTCCTAGACATGAATGGGAGTTATGAGACCTTCCTTGAGGAAGAGACAATCTACGTCCCTCTTGGTCCTACGTGCCCTGTGGTATGTTTCCCTTCTTGAGTTTCCTTTCCATATTTCAGATCCTTTTTTTTTTCTATTGATGTTCTTTCAGTGGAGGTCATATCATGCGGCCCCTTCTTCTATTCGGCCGTAATTAGGTGCTGTCGGCCCTTCTACTACTGTAGCTGGATCTTATAATATGGCCATCGTCCCTTTCCATGGTTTCCTGGGTTGGTCTTATCCTGATGCAACCAACCCCGGTATCCCGTAGCTCCTTGAATGTAAAGTGGACAAAGATGCTTCCCTCGGACTGCCTATCCCCTATGACTGTGTGAGTGTCCAAACACTTCTCACCTGATTGTCCTTTAACTTCTTTTGGCTGACATGGTCTTCATTAGGTGTCTCTGGAGGCCTATGCTGACCTTAGGCGAATGCACTAGGGTCTATGTGAGGTTGTGCTCTGTAAGGTATCATCCTTTCCTAAACCGTGTCCTTTGTCTTTATTTGCTCTTATTTTGACCATTTCTTGTATTTCCCAGGACGAGGAGAATGATTCTTTGAGGAGACAAGTCAGCTCTCAGCAACAAGAGCTTGCCCGACGAGACACTTAGATTCTAAACCTTACCAGAAGGATGGTAAATTCGGGATTGGCACTTGATGACTCCTCGATGTTCCCTGAGGATGACCCCAAGTATGGCTCGGATAAGGATTTTAATTCTTAGGGACCTGTTCTTATTGTTCTTGCAAACACAAACATATGTATATATGTATTTTCTTTTTCCCTTCCTATGTTCATTCATCATTTTTCTTTTTTTTTACCTTTTGTATTACCAAGCTTGGCATTTTATGAATGGAAATCTATCTTTAGCATAAATAAAATCTCATTTGTTTATGAATTTGAATTTTTTGGCACGATTAATTCCACAACTTAAGTCTTCATTAGAATAATTGGAATAATGCAAAAATCCAAATATCACCTCACTTTACTATCAAATGAATTACATATAATGGAAATAACTTCCCTACCACAGACATGATAGATAGGTAACAATATGGGGAGATAGTTCTTGGGATGGGTAGAAGTTCACTAATTCCTCTTGTCCCTCTGCTTCCAGTCTATACTATCGGCTGATGTAAGTGGGCAAGTAAAAGGAGGTATGAGTCAATCCCATCAACCTGACGTAGTTGCATATAGGGGTCTTCGTTAAAAAATCCTCCTGTGGCCCCCATGGGTATTTCCATGCAACATCTTGTGTGGTTCTTCCTTGTAGGTATTCCTCCCAAACAACGATGAGCTTGAATTCTGGGACTTCCCTCTTGTCTTGATAGTAAAGTGTTCCGAGTTGGCATTCATTTAACAGCCTGATTAGCTTTAGTTTTTAAAGTAGCCAAAGTTGAAAAATAGCAGGACTTCCTTGATAATGATCAATTCCAAATTTAATGCTATGGTTCATGTCATCAAATCCCTTAAGTGCCTCTGCAAGGACCGTGGGGATGATATCCCCTCCTTCCTTCAATTGCTTTACTACTTCTATCAGAACAAGTGGTGCACCAAGTCTAGTAGTACAGAGAACATAGTGAGCGATCATGCAAAGTAGATAAGCATCCTGTGATCTTTGCTGATGGATTCCTCCTAGTGATAGATGCCGAATGAAGATCCTTGCCACCTTTAGAATGTCAATCTTCCCATGTCTTATGAACTGCTTCATTTCCTCCTTTTGCCATCCAAGGAAATCTTGAATTTCCTCTAAGTAATCTTTCTTTGAAGATGGTTGAATTAATCTGCCCTTAGGTGGAGATAGCATACAAACTTGGAACTCTTCGAGAGTTGGGCAGATCTCAACCAACCCAAACAGAAAAATTTGAAGATCAGTATCCTAGTGTTGAGGTACCTATCAGAGTAAATTATGATGTAATTCCACACACCCAATCCGACTGAGCATCGAAATACTTATAGATTCTAGTAGTCTTGGTGCCATAATGTTTATGTCCAAGGTCCATTTCCTTAACGTCTCATCCAAGGAGTCCATAATCTTTCTTGAAACCATCACAAACGAATAGGAGATGTGATTTTTTAAAGTATCACTCATCAGCTATTGACACAACCAAACCTTTACCACAGTTGCATCGAGGTTTTTTTTTTTTTTTTGTCTAATCAAGGGTGGGGAATGAACTGGCCTTGATTTACTAGTGCCGAGTAGTGATTTTTGGGGGATAAAATGCTGGATAAGAATTTGAAGGACCATAGGTGGATGACAGATACCTAATGGCCTTATATGCCAAATGGCGATTCTTGGGGGACACAAGCTATGATGATCTTTTTAAGATACCTTGATTACTAATCTAAGAACCAATTTATTGCCTTGAGATTGTTGAGACCGCACTTGAACATGACAAGTTACCTACATATCCCTTGAGAGGAATCAGGTCTAGCGTAGTTCAGGCTATTCACCCTTTCAGATATAATATCTCTTGAGTTGATCTATGTTGACCAATCCAGGTATTTCTTCGTCGTTGAGGTCCATAAGTTTCATAGCCTTGCCTGGTAGAATTTCTTTGACAATGAATAAGCCACTCTAGTTGGCCTGAATTTTCCTCTTGGGTAATGAATTGGGGCTCTTTATTCTCGAAGAACAAGCTCAACCTTTTCTATGTGACAAGGCTTCACATTCTTATTGAAGGCCCTTGCCATTCTTAGTTGATATTTTCTCAGACTATCCATGGCCTTCATACGTCTTTCACCAAGAAAGTTGAGCTCATCATATCTGACCTTCACCCATTCTTCTTCAGGTAACTGACTATCCAAAAGCACCCTTAGGGATGGTACTAGGATTTCCAAGTAGAACAACCTCAACCCCATATACCAAGGAAAAAGGAGTTGCCCCTGCCGAGGATCGTCCAGAAGTCTGATATGCCCATAAAGTAAGTGGCAACTTATCTGCCCAATCCTTGCGTGTTTTAGCCATTTCCTATAGGATGACCTTGATGTTCTTATTAGCTGCTTCTACTACCCCATTGGTTTATGGCCTATAAGTTGTAGAGCGGTGCCTTTTGCTACTAAACTTTGTGCAGATCTTGTCAGTTTTGCCCAGAAATGGGATCCTTGATCTGATATTAGCTCTTGGGGCATCCTATATCGGTAAATGATATTTTCTCGGATGAATTTTACCACATTAGCATATGTGAGGACTGCATATGATTGAGCTTCTGCCCACTTAGTGAAATAATCAATGGCTACGAAGATGAATTCATGACCATTGGATGCTTTAGGGTTGATATTCCCTATGATGTCGATGCCCCAAGTAGAGAATGGCCAAGGAGAATTGCGTGAGTGCAATTTCGTTGGCGGTATGTGTATGATATTGGCAAATATCTGACATTTGTGGTATTTTTTGACAAAACTCACACAGTCTGCTTCCATTGTGTTCCAATAGTATCCTAGTATGAGAATCTTCTTAGCTAGCATCTTGGTATTCATATAGGGTCCGTAAAGGCCTTGATGTATTTCCTCCATGATTGTTACCGCTTGCTTTCCATCCACACATAGTAATTGTATTCTATTATAGGATCTTTTGTATAACAAGTCCCCTTGAAGAATAAATTGGGTGGCATATCTCCTTAGAAATTTCTTTTCTTTATCTGTAACTTCAATCAGGTACTTCCTTTCCCTGATGAAGTCCACTATGTGAGCGAACCAAGATCAACCATCTAAGATGCGAGAGCTCACTGAATTCTGATAAATAGGCCTACTTCTTTGTTCTACTAAGAACGGACGAACCCTAGCCATAGGGTTGCATTCTACCATGGAAGCCAAGGTTGCAAGGGCATTGGCAAACCGATTGTTATCCCTCTAGAAGTATTTGAACAAGATCTTCTCAAAGTGTCCAATCACTTCTTCCAGATGTTCTTGATATGGCTTC
Source organism: Macadamia tetraphylla (assembly GCA_022985045.1). Taxonomy (NCBI): domain Eukaryota; kingdom Viridiplantae; phylum Streptophyta; class Magnoliopsida; order Proteales; family Proteaceae; genus Macadamia; species Macadamia tetraphylla. Next base: position 13,037,632 of record CM040972.1, on the reverse strand, counting down.
AGTTTCTCATCTTTGGTCTTTCACTTTCCTTGCGTCTGACAGATGACAATGGATAAATCATCCATACACCTTGATCCTTTTTACCCCAATGGTTAGAGCGATTTTGAGCCCTAAAGCACAAGCTTCATATTCAGCAGTATTATTAGTACAGGAAAAATAATGGAGGAATGATGAAGGTAAGTAAAGACCGTCTGGAGTGACAAGCAATATTTCCGCACCACACCCCTTCTGATTAGTTACTCCATCAAAGAATAACTGCCATTCATTAGTTGTGTCTTCTTCCTCTATTGTTGTGATTTCTTCATCTAGAAAGTCATCATCCAAGTCTCTTCCATCTTCTATGGGGTGGGTCGCCAAATGATCGACTATAGCTAGCCCCTTGATAGATTTCTGAGCGACATAGGAGATGTCAAATTCTGATAGCAATAGAAGCCAAGAAGCCATCAAGCCATCCTTCCTATTAGAGCCGACTTCTTAAAGAGGTACTTGATTGGATCCATCCTTGAGATCAAATGTACTGGATAAGCTACCATGTAGTGTTGCAGCCTCTTTGTGGTCCATATCAATGCGGCACAAGTTCTTTCTAAAGACGTGTACCGCGTCTCATATTCCAAGAACTTCTTGTTGAGTTAATTTATAGCATGCTCTACTCCCTTCTTTGTTTTCTTTTGTGCCAGCAATAAGTCCATGGAATTTTCTCTCACTGATAAGTATAACAGAAGTGGTTCCCCTTCCACCGGTGGTGTCAATACTGATGGGTTCATAAGATATCCTTTTGTCTTATCGAAAGTTTGTTGGCATTGGTCATTCCATTCTGTGGGCTGATCCTTCTTTAGCAACTTGAAGATTGGCTCGTAGATCACAGCCAGTTGAGCTATGAACCTACTGATATAATGAATATGACCCAAGAACTCTTGCATCTGCTTCCCCGTTCGAGGTGTGGGTATTTCTTGGATTGCCTTGATCTTGATAAGGTCGACTTCGATGCCCCTTACACTCACCAAGAACCCCAATAATTTTCCTACTATTGTCCCGAATACATACTTTTGAGGATTCAACTTCAACTGATACTTCTTGATTCTTTCAAAGAATCGTCTTAGTGTGCAAATATGCCCTTGCCGATCCTTTGACTTTACTATCATGTCGTCCACATAGACAAAGGGCATTACCGGTCTTCAACATCTTTGTTCATCATATCATATAGTATGGTTGTAGCTACTCTTTGATAAGTTACCTCGGCATTCTTCAATCCAAAGGGCATTACCTTGTAGCAATAAGTTCCTCATGGAGTGGTGAAAGCTGTCTTTTCATGATCCTTTGGTTGTATGCTCACTTGATTATATCCCAAGAATCCATCCATAAATGATAGCAAGGCTATGAGGGTAGCGGCCAGAGATGATGAGATGTCTCTCTTCCCTTGGGGGGGGAAGGACTTACATCCCATCCTCTCTCCTCTCTTTCTCTTTCATATGAAGGGAAGGGTTTGTGTCGTGTGTGCTTTGCTTGTGAGGCCCGCATCGGCATATCGTTGCTCAGAGATACATGGAGGCCTATTTTACAAGAGTGTAAAATTTATCATTTGAGACGGGGGTTTGATGATGGTCGAATACAGGATCAGGATCATACAAATAGGGGTTTGGAGTCACCACCTAGGATTATGGGCCTAGGACCCGGGGGTGGGCCCAATTCCTGAGAAAGGTCCCAAAATTTGGTCTAGTCCTGAGATTTAAGGTAAGTGTCAAGTTACAGAATTGGGAAGGTGTTAGGCACCCAATCTACCTGGTTCAAATGGTCTTCCTACTAGATGCTTAAGAATGAACATTTTCCACAATTATTGCTATTCCACATGCTTGGCTAAGTTATCACACATATCTACATTAATTGAATTCAAACAACTATATACACTAAAACAAGGTCTATATATAGTCTACATGATGATGATTGGGTTGAGAAACTATACCTGAACTTAACCCCTGTTTCGAGTTAAGAGGGATGGGCCCCTGATTAGTATCGGCTCAGACCATCTCTCGGATTCTCCTGGCTCAGGGGAAGATGGTCTTGACCTCCAACTTTCTTTCTTGAGAGATGTTGATTGTGGTGGTATGCAGGTAGGGTTTCGATTAGGAACGATTACTTTTGGATTTAAATTCGGATAGAGCTTCGGCAAGGAAGGCTATTTTCAAATTTAGATTCGGATAGAGCTTCGGCTAGGGGAGGCTATTTCTGGGCTTAAGATGAGGTGGTACTCTGGGAGAGCCTCCACTAGGGATAGGCTAGGTGAAGGCTAGGATGAGGTGGCACTTTGGCAGAGCTTCCATTGGGAATGGCTATTTCTAAAAAGATTACAGGGGAACTCAGACAAGGCTTCTACTAGGACTGGTATTTTTGAAAAGAAATGGATTGACCCAAAAATGGATTAAAGATCTCCAAAACAATTTAAAGATCCGAACATAGTTCCGGATCTTAGCAAAGATCTCTTCGTAGACCTGAAGAGCCTCAAAGGGGGGGTTTCTATTTCTGGTAAAAGTCAAGAACATTCAAAGGAGGGGGTTGAAGAACATACTACTTTTGGCAATAACTGGATTAAAATAAGAACTTGGATTGAAGTTCTTCAAAGTCTCCAAGAACACTTCGAAGATCCGATCAAGATTTCGGATCTTGACGAAGATTGCTCAGAAGACTAGAAGAAAATCAAGAGGGGAAAAGGAGGAAAGTTTCACTACAATAGAGTGAGGTGGGATTTTGGTGTGTCAAATCCAAAGGAGGGAGAATTTATAGGTTTTTCTGGCCAATGGGAAAGAGGGAACATCTTTATCCAACGGACGAAAGGGGTTTTTTTGCCTCAAGGGGGTGAAGTGGGCTTCTATCCAATAGACAAAAGGGGTTTTTGGACTAAAATGGGTGAAACGGGCTTAAGGGGTAAAGAGGGGTTTTTTTGGAGAGAGAATCCTTAGTAAAGAGGGGTTTTTTTGGAGAGAGAATCCATAATAAAAAGGGGTTTTTTGGTCTTAAGTGGGTGAAGAGCGAATTTCTTCACCCACTGGGTCAGGGGAATATCAATCTTTGCCATTGACACGGCGCGCGATACTAGGCCAAAGTGCACGGGGCATGGTCAGTATGGGAGGGTAGGCAATGCGGGTAATACCATGGGTGTGCGGTGCATGGCACACGGGTAGTGGCATGTGGGTGTGAGCTGGGCACATAAGGCACAAATTGGGCATAGAGGGGGAGCAGGTAATGGGCATAGGGACTCGGGCATGGGCAGCAAGCACAGGCATGCATGGGCAGTAGCCAATGCACGTATGTGTGTGGGCTGGCCTGCGGCCAGTGCATGCATGTGTGCGAGCTAGCCTATTGGCCAGTGCACGCACACACGTGGGCTGGCCTATTAGCCAACACACAGGCATCAAGGCATAGGCGCAGGCATGTGCCTGCGTGGGCACGAGCCTTTGCCTGCGGGGGTGCAAGCCTATAGGCAGGAGAACATGGTTGGTGGGTAGGGGTATGAGCCTGTGCCCACGGGGGCACTGGTCTGCAGGCAGGGGTGGTACATTGTTGGTGCAGGCTTGGGTGGTGCATGGTTGGTGAAGGCATGGGTGGTGCATGGTTAGTGCAGGCTGGCCTACGGGTGCATGGCTTGGGGTGGGAAGCATGGCTGCTGGCATGGGTAGCAAGCATGGGTTGCAGCCATGGGCAGCAAGCATGCGTGCGGGCTGGTCTGTTGGCCAGCGCACAACGTAATTATAGGTTTTTCTAGTGATGATCACGAGAGATCCGTTGGTCTGATTTTGATATGTTATATATTTTTGGAATTGTATTTTTGAGCACTATCCATCCGTACAGTCATTTTTACAGTCATTTTTGGAATTGTATTTTGGACCCTCTTCTCTCCCGCGCGGGGGTTTCTAGGGTTTTAGGTCCAAGAGTGTTTTCAAGTTATCTGGGTAGGTAGGGGATGAATTTTAGGGTGTTTGGGGTAGGTAGGGGATTTTTTAGGTTTCTAGTGGATTGTCCGTGTGCGCGACATACGTGCGGGAAAGTGTAATTTTCTGGGGATGATTGCGGTACATTTACTAGTCTGATTTTAACGTGCATATATCATCGGAATCGTATTTCTGAGCACTATCCATCTGTATGGTCATCTTGACTAGATTCCTTCATATATAAAACGTCAAAATTAGACCCTTTTCTCTCCCACGCAGGGGTTCCAGGGTTTTGGGTAAGGAAATGTTTCCATCATCATCTCTATTGATTAAAAGCCGAAAGTCGTGTCCAAGATCCCCATCTCATCATAGCTAGAGGAGGGTGACAAAATTAAGTATCTATAGAAAACCTCTCTTTAGCCAAGGCTTGTGCCTATAGCTGAAAGACAAAGAAAAGAACAACCACATTTTGTCACCCAGAGTATATATTGCCGTCATCTTGCTCATTTATGATGGAGTTAGAAAATACAATAGATAATATCGCTAGAGTTTTAGGACTTACCTGGGCTACCAATTGTGGAAAGGAATTCGCTGCTCTTGCAATCCTGTTAGAAGATGTTGAACTAACGTTTTGTAGAGATTTGAGCCCTCCTTGCAGTAAATGTTAGTACATGGAGAATGTTATTCCTAGGTTGGACTTCCATCTACCAGTCCTAGGGATTTGTCCATCATTTGGAGAGACTTGAGCCCTCCTTATAGAAGATGTTAGTATATGAAAAATGTTCTTCCTAGGCTAGACTTCCATCTGCCAGTCCTAGGGTTTTGGTCTATGAGATTGGGCCACTCGAAACCGACTCAAAGGGATTAGGCCACCTGGGGTCAGGTTAACGACATTGGGCCACCTGGGGCCGGATAAATACGATTGAGCCACCTGGGGCCGGTTCAATGAAATTGGGCCATCTGGGGCCAAGTAAATGCAATTGGGCCACTTGGGGCCGGGTCAATGAAATTGGGTCATCTGGGGCGGGTCCATGAAATTGGGCCACCTGGAGCTGGGTCAATGAAATTGGGCCTCTTGGGGCTGGATAAATGCAATTGGGCCACCTGGGGCTGGGTTAATGAAATTGGGCCTCCTAGGGCTGGATAAATGATGTGAGGTCACCTAGTGCCAAGTAAATGCAATTATTTCTCTTCTTGATTTTCCCTTGATTCTTGATTTTTGGCTCTTTGATTTGGAATCTTGCCTTTTAATCTTGAATTTTGACCAATAAAATTTTGACCTTTACTTTCCTCTTTTTCATATGATATAATTCCCACCTACCACATGAATTTCTACCTTTCCTTTAAATTTTTACTTCCCATATGATATAATTTGCAACTACCACTAAAATAATTTTGAATTTGGTATTTAGTAGTAAGAAACTTTGGTTTGCACCTTGGATTTGGAATCTCAAATTTTTTTTTTGGGGGAAATGAATTTTTTTCTATAAAATGGTCTTCCTTCCTTGTCCATTCCTCATTCTAACTTTTCTGAGTGAAGTGAGTGGGTTTTGAGTTTCTGGAGCCCTTAGGTTTTTCTTGAAGTTCTCCTTCTTGTTCTTGAAGTTCTTCATCTTGTTCTTCAAGATCTTCATGTTGTCCTTGAGGGAGGAGTTATTTGGAGAATTTGATATTCTTGTGGGCTTTTGTGCAAATTGTGAAACTTTCTGAGGCTTCTTACAATTTTTAAAAATATGGTTGAAAGAAGAAAGAGAAAGACTTTGGGAGAGGTCCAACTTGAGAGTTGTAATAGTTCTTCCAATAGGGATGAGGGCCTGGCCGATTGGTACTTCGGGTAGACTCTTCCCAATAGTCGGAATCACATCTGCAACTCCATATGGGGTTCCTGGGTAAGTCTTTATATTGTACTCATTATTTTGATTATTTTTTATTTATTTTTTGTTTTTCTCTTTTTTTGTTATTATCTTTTGTGCTATTTTTACTTTTTGTTGTTTTTACATTCTTTATTTCCATTAGCATGAGGGGAGGGAACCACCTACCTTAGCATGTTTGGCCATTCGAACATGGTTCAGTCATGGCATAGGATGCTTCCTCGTAAAGTGAAGGAGATGGTTGATGCATCCTACCTGTGCCGGCTAGCCCTTGTAGAGACCCGAAAGTTCAATCCGACATTGGTGGGGGCACTGATGAAGCAATGGTGGCCGAGTACTCATTCTTTTCATCTCCCTATTGGCAAGAAATGGATTGACCTAAAAATGGATTAAAGATCTCCAAATTCCTGTAGAACACTTTAAAGATCCGAATAGAGTTCTAGATCTTAACAAAGATCTCTTCGTAGACCTGAAAAACCTCAAAGGGGGGGGTTTCTATTTCTGGTAAAAGTCAAGAACACTCAAAGGAGGGGGTTGAAGAACATACTAATTTTGGCAATAACTGGATTAAACTAAGAACTTGGATTGAAGTTCTTCAAAGTCTCCCAGAACACTTCGAAGATCCGAACAAGATTTTGGATCTTGACGAAGATTGCTCAGAAGACTAGAAGAAAATCAAGAGGGGAAAGGGAGGAAAGTTTCACTATATTAGAGTGAGGTGGGATTTTGGTGTGTCAAATCCAAAGGAGGGGGAATTTATAGGTTTTTCTGGCCAATGGGAAAGAGGGAACATCTTTATCCAACGGACGAAAAGGGTTTTTTTGCCTCAAGTGGGTGAAGCGGGCTTCTATCCAATAGACAAAAGGGGTTTTTGAACTAAAATGGGTGAAATGGGCTTAAGGGGTAAAGAGGGGTTTTTTTGGAGAGAGAATCCTTAGTAAAGAGGGCTTTTTTTGGAGAGAGAATCCTTAGTAAAAAGGGGTTTTTTGGTCTTAAGTGGGTAAAGAAGGAATTTCTTCACCCATTGGGTCAGGGGAATATCAATCTCTACCATTGAAGCGACGCACGATACTAGGCCGAAGTGCACGGGGCATGGTCAGTATGGGAGGGTAGGCAATACGGGTAATATCATGGGTGTGTGGTGCATAGCACACGGGTAGTGGCATGTGGGTGTGAGCTGGGCACATAGGGGTGCAAATTGGGCACAGAGGGGGTGTGGGCAATGGGCATAGGGGCTCGGGCATGGGCAGCAAGCGCAGGCATACATGGGCAGCAGCCAGTGCACGCATGTGTGTGGGCTGGCCTGCGGCTAGTGCACGCACACGCGTGGGCTGGCCTATTAGCCAGCACACAGGCATCAGGGCATAGGCGCAGGCATGTGCCCGTGGGGGCACGAGCCTTTGCCTGCGGGGGCGTAAGCCTACAAGCAGGGGAACATGGTTGGTGGGTAGGGGTATGAGCCTGTGCCCACGGGGGCGCTGGTCTGCAGGCAGGGGTGGTACATTGTTGGTCCAGGCTTGGGTGGTGCATGGTTGGTGAAGGCTTGGGTGGTGCATGGTTGGTGCAGGCTGGCCTACGGGTGCATGGCTTTGGTTGGGAAGCATGGATGCTGCCATGGGTAGCAGGCATGGGCTGCAGCCATGGGTAGCAAGAATGTTTGCGGGCTGGTCTGTTGGCCAGCGTGCAATGCAATTATGGGTTTTTCTAGTGATGATCACGAGAGATCCGTTGGTTTGATTTTGACATGTTATATATTTTTGGAATTTTATTTTTGAGCACTATCCATCCGTATAGTCATTTTTACCAGATTCCTCCATATATAAAAAGTCAAAATTGGACCCTCTTCTCTCCCGTGCGGGGGTTTTCCAGGGTTTTAGGTCCAGGAGTGTTTTTGGGTTATCTGGGTAGGTAGGGGATGAATTTTAGGGTGTTTGGGGTAGGTAGGGGATTTTTCAAGTTTCCAGTGGATTGTTCGCGTGCGCGACATACGTGCGGGAAAGTGTAATTTTCTGGGGATGATTGCGGGAGATTTACTAGTCCGATTTTAACGTGCCATATATCATTGGAATCGTATTTCTGAGCACTATCCATCTATATGGTCGTCTTGACCAAATTCCTTCATATATAAAAAATCAAAATTAGACCCTCTTCTCTCCCACACGGGGGTTTCTAGGGTTTTTGGTAAGGGAGTGTTTCCATCATCATCTCTATTGATTAAAAGCCGAAAGTCGTGTCCAAGATCCACATCTCATCATAGCTGGAGGAGGATGAAAAAATTGAGTATCTATAGAAAGCCTCTCTTTGGCCAAGGCTTATGCCAACAGCTGAAGGACAAAGAAAAGAACAACCACATTTTGTCACCCAGAGTATATACTGCCGTCATCTTGCTCATTTATGATGGAGTTGAAAAATGCAATAGATAATAGCTCTAGAGTTTTAGGACTTACCTGGGCTGCCAATTGTGGAAAGGAATTCGCTGCTCTTCCAATCCTGTTAGAAGATGTTGAACTAAAGTTTTCTAGAGATTTGAGCCCTCCCTGCAGAAAATGTTAGTACATGGAGAATGTTATTCCTAGGCTGGACTTCCATCTGCCAGTCCTAGGGATTTGTCCATCATTTGCAGAGACTTGAGCCCTCCCTGCAGAAGATGTTTGTATATGAAAAATGTTCTTCCTAGGCTGGACTTCCATCTGCCAATCCTAAGGTTTTGGTCTATGAGATTGGGCCACTCGGAACCGACTCAAAGGGATTGGGCCACCTGGGGCCAGGTTAACGACATTGGGCCACCTGGGCCGGACAAATACGATTGGGCCACCTGGGGCCAGTTCAATGAAATTGGGCCATCTGGGGCTGAGTAAATGCAATTGGGCCACCTGGGGCCGGGTCAATGAAATTAGGTCATCTGGGGCGGGTCCATGAAATTGGGCCACCTAGAGTCGGGTCAATGAAATTCGGCCTCTTGGGGCCGGATAAATGCAATTGGGCCACCTAGGGCTGGGTTAATGAAATTGGGCCCCCTAGGGCCGGATAAATGATGTGAGGTCACTTGGTGCCGAGTAAATGCAATTATTTCTCTTCTTGATTTTCCCTTGATTCTTGATTTTTGGCTCTTTGATTTGGATTCTTGCCTTTTAATCTTGAATTTTGACCAATAAAATTTTGACCTTTACTTTCCTCTTTTTCATATGATATAATTCCCACCTACCACATGAATTTCTACCTTTCCTTTAAATTTTTACTTCCCATATGATATAATTTGCAACTACCACTAAAATAATTTTGAATTTGGTATTTAGTAGTAAGAAACTTTGGTTTGCACCTTGGATTTGGAATCTCAAATTTTTTTTTTGGGGGAAATGAATTTTTTTCTATAAAATGGTCTTCCTTCCTTGTCCATTCCTCATTCTAACTTTTCTGAGTGAAGTGAGTGGGTTTTGAGTTTCTGGAGCCCTTAGGTTTTTCTTGAAGTTCTCCTTCTTGTTCTTGAAGTTCTTCATCTTGTTCTTCAAGATCTTCATGTTGTCCTTGAGGGAGGAGTTATTTGGAGAATTTGATATTCTTGTGGGCTTTTGTGCAAATTGTGAAACTTTCTGAGGCTTCTTACAATTTTTAAAAATATGGTTGAAAGAAGAAAGAGAAAGACTTTGGGAGAGGTCCAACTTGAGAGTTGTAATAGTTCTTCCAATAGGGATGAGGGCCTGGCCGATTGGTACTTCGGGTAGACTCTTCCCAATAGTCGGAATCACATCTGCAACTCCATATAGGGTTCCTGGGTAAGTCTTTATGTTGTACTCATTATTTTGATTATCTTTTATTTATTTTTTGTTTTTCTCTTTTTTTTATTATCTTTTATGCTATTTTTAGTTTTTGTTGTTTTTGCATTCTTTATTTCCATTAGCATGAGGGGAGGGAACCACCTACCTTAGCATGTATGGCCATTCGAACATGGTTCAGTCATGGCATAAGATGCTTCCTCGTAAAGTGAAGGAGATGGTTGATGCATCCTACCTGTGCCGGCTAGCCCTTGTAGAGACCCGAAAGTTCAATCCGACACTGGTGGGGGCTCTGATGAAGCAATGGTGGCCGAGTACTCATTGTTTTCATCTCCCAATTGGCAAGATCACCATCACCCCCTTGTGCTTCTATGCATTGACAGGCATTCCATTTGGGGGTAAATCCATGACCCTACCCAGGATTCCGATGGTCAGGGAGTTCACAGACCTGATCGGCATTACCATTACACCAGCCAGACACACATCTGCCTAGGGGAGATTAGTGCCCGATGGTGGAAATTCAGCTTGGGGGAGAACCCAGGCAACATGTCTCAGGTGGCCCATTTTTTCTTGTTGTTTGCTGTGGGTTAGTGCCTCTTCAGTGACCTCCGAGGGGGTGTAGATATCCGCCTGGTGTTCTTCCTCTGAAATCTTCATACAGTAGACTCTTGGGACTGGGGCGGGGCTGCCTATGCATATCTCCTACGGTCCCTAGATCTGCTGTCATATGGAGATAGGGGCCTCAAGGGTCAGGTAACCTTCCTTCTTGTACCCATTTCCTTTCATTCATTTGGATTGCCCTTTCTTACTTTAATTTCTTGAAAAAACCCTGGTGTTTTGAGCACTTGGAGACCATAGCTCTCAGACTAAAGGACCCTCAGGAATTCTCCTTCCCTGTATCCATGAGGTGGGGGGACAATCAGGTGATCAGGGCTCGGTGCCATCCTCCGGGGACCACTGCTCATTCTCTTTTGAATGATCTCACTGAGGTATGCCACGTTTGCCACTGAAATTCCTTCTATCTCGTGTTGTACTTACTTTTCTTTGGATTTGCAGGTCACCTAGAGACCATTCTATTGGCACATATTTCCAAATTCTGAAGGACTCACATTGGCCAAACACTTATCCTAGAACTAAGTCCTTTTTCGGGGCATTTGGGGTCATGTCTGGTATTTGGGAGAGAGAGTGGTACCCAGTGGTCGGATATTGAGTCATGCCCCTCTCCCGGTCTTCCTCCACCCACTATGCACTACCCAGAGATCATCCCAACAGACGAGATGAAGCGTTTGGCTGACGGAGTATGGGATGACTCATTTCTTGATCAGGATAGGGATTACAGAGCCTTCCTAGAGGAGGAGACAGTATGTAACCCTCTCGATCCTGATGGTTTAGGGGTACGTTGCCCTTCCTTGAGTATTTCCTTTAAATTCTTTCTTGTTTTGGTCTTGACTGATGCTCTTTTAGGGGAGAGTGCGACATGCAGATCCTTCGACTATTCAGTCACATGCCAGTGTTGTTGATCCTTCACAAGCGGGACCCTTTACCAGTGCAAGTGGGTCACTCAAAGTTGATAGCACCCCCTTCTATGGCTTCCCTGCTTGGTGTAGACACCGAATTTTGTCACCCCCCGGCAATGATGACAATATGAAGGATTACATGTTGGATATTTTAGACTTGGAGAATTTTCAAACTTAGAGTAGAAAATGACCATATTTTCCTATAAACTTTCAAGAGAAAATTTTTTCAAAAAATTAGAATTTGATGTTGTGCTGCACCTCGGCCTCTATCAGGCCGTGCTCCACCTCGGCCTCCATCAGGCCGTGCTGCACCTCGACCTCCAGCAGGCCGTGCTCTACCTCGGCCTACATCAGGCTGTGCTCCACCTCGGCCTCCAACAGGCCGTGCTCCACCTCGACCTCCATCAGGCCGTGCTCCACCTCGGCCTCCATCAGGCCGTGCTCCACCCCGGCCTCCAACAGGCCGTGCTCCACCTCGGCCTCCAACAGGCCATGCTCCACCTCGGCCTACATCAGGCCGTGCTCCACCTCGGCCTCCAATAGGCCGTGCTGCACCTCGGCCTCCATCAGGCCATGCTCCACCTCGGCCTCCAACAGGCCGTGCTCCACCTCGGCCTACATCAGGCCGTGCTGCACCTCGGCCTCCATCAGGCCCAAACCCTTTTGTCCAAAAGCAAGGCTTTTTGGGCAATCCTCTCTAGTTTTAGTTCCACATCGGAAATTTGAGAAAATTTTCCCAAGTCTCAAGGCTATAAAAAGGGCCCTTCCCCTCTTCCAAAAGGAGGAGAAAAATTGAGAATTTGGGAGAGAGGATGGCCCCATTAAGGTTTTTGGCTAACTTCTTCCCTCTAAAATCAAACATTCTCCAAGTTTAAAAGTTTAATACATTAATCCTTCATTGAGCCGGGAGGTCTTATCCGGTTCGGTTCGATTTGGGGGGCTCAAAGCACAAGGGTTATCTCCCCTTGTTCCTTGATTAAAGCCGGCTTAAGGTATTTTTCTTCTCCTAATTGCAGTTTAGAACTAACTTATCTAATGTAATAAATTAATTCCTAATTTATTTGTTTAGATTAATTATGTTTAATTAGTCTCATTTGGGTTCAATACGGTTCGTTAGATATGAATTGATTTATTTCGGTCCAATTAAAGGGATTTAGGTAATTGATTTTTTAGATTAATTAAGTTTAATTGTTTTTTATGTTTACCTTTGATCTGGTTTAGTTTTTTTAAGTTACTTTTTGTTCTTTTGATCTAGACCCTTAGATTAGGATCTCAAGCCCTAATTTCTTCCCCATCTTTTCTTCCTTTATTTCTTCTTTTCCCTATAGCAGAACTGCAGCCGCACTAACTCCTCCTCTTTCTTCTTCTTCTCCTTCTTCTCTTCTTCTCTTTTCCGTCCCTGCTGTTGCAACCCCTAACCGGCAGCAATCGAGCCGTACTAACTCCTCCTCCTTCTTCTTCTTCTTCTTCTTCTTCTTCTTCTTCTCTTCTTCTCTTTTCCTTCCCTGCTGCTGCAACCCCTAACCGGCAGCAACCGAGCCGCACTAACTCCTTCTTCTTCTTCTTCTTCTTCTCTTCTTCTCTTTTCCTTCCATGCTGCTGCAACCCCTAACCGGCAGCAACCGAGCCGCACTAACTCCTCCTCCTTCTTCTTCTTCTTCTCTTCTTCTCTTTTCCTTCCCTGCTGCTGCAACCCCTAACCGGCAGCAATCGAGCCGCACTAACTCCTCCTCTTTCTTCTTCTTCTCCTTCTTCTTCTTTCTCTTTTCCTTCCCTGTTACTCTGATCGGCAGCAACGGACCTTCTTCTTCTTCTTCTTCTTTTCTTTCTCTTTTCCTTCCTCTCTTGTAATGCAGCAACCGAACCCCCTCTTTCTTCTTTCTTCTTCTTCTTCTCTTCTCATCTTCCTTCCTCTAAAGTCTGCTAGAACAACCGCAACTCACTTTTTCTTCTTCTCCTTCTTATTTTATTTTCTTGTTTTTTTTTTTGTTATTTCTTTAATCTGCTATTAGATAGTCCATATTTGTAATGCCCCCAACCTATCATTTCATTTCTATGTGGAATCTTTCCCTCCCTTTTTTTATATTTTGTTTTTCTTTTATCCATTTTGGTTTGATTTCAGGTCTGTAATGTATCTAGTCCTAGAACTTAGGTTTGGGATTCCCCTAATTTTAAAATTTAAAATCAATTGATTTCATTTTATTTCCCTCTAAATAATGTATGGGACGTAGTTTAGGGCGTGTTTAGTTTAGGACGGGTGTGGCTGGCCCTTCAAACCGGCTCGTAGCATTAGGTGCGTATTGGGGATTTGGGTTTTCCTACTATCTATCTTTTGTACTCCAACATTCACTTGCATTAGTGTAGTACTAATTTAGATTAATTAAAGTAACTTAGTTAATGTAATTAGTCATTTCAACTGTTGTTTATTTAATTGTGGTTTGTTAATTTAGCTTTTTAAATCATTGCATTTGATTTCTTCATTCAATTCAATTTATTAAACTTGTGTAATTACCAATCTTTTTCCCTCTAGTGGTTTGTTCATTTTAATCAATCAACTAATTTGTTATTTAATGTAGGATAATTAACTAGATTAATTAGTTAAAAGATTCTCTTCTCATTAGATTAACTAGGGTTTTGAAAAATGTTTAACTCATCTTAGGATTAGCTTAAAGTAGACATAATTAGTCCAATTAGGTTTCATAATTAATTTAATTAAACCATAGGTTCAATTTAATCTTCCTAAACTAGATTAGGTAAACTAGTAAAATGCTTCCATTTAATGTAATTAGCCCATTTAACTTTTCTAATTTTATTAGGCCCCATTTAATTTAAAAATCTTTTTACCAATTAGATTAAGTAGGATTGCAATAATTTATTTCACAAATTACTAGGGATTGGGTTTAATTATTTTAATTAATTCAATTTTGGGTTTCATAAATTCATTGATCATCCATCTAGGTTATGTTCAATTAATCGAATTAGTGTAATTTAGGGTTTCATAAGTTGCTAAACTAATCCTATGTTTAGGCCCATTTAATTAGTTTAATCTAAGATTCATAATACATCAATTAAATCATTTAGGGTATTTAATTTTAATTAGCGTAATCATTTCATTATTTGCATCATAACCTAGCTAGCATAATTTAGACAATTGGTTTAGGGTTTTCACATGTCATGCTTAGATACCTAGTTTAGGGTTTTCAGTGACCTAGGTTTAGGACTAGTTAGTAGGGTACAAACAAACTTTGGTAAAAAAAAAAGAGACCGGCCTTAGGGTCGGGCAGACTGGGTGCCTAACACCTTCCCAGTCTGTCACTTGACACTTGTCTAGAATCTTGGTGCAAACCAGCCTTATCCGTCAGAGTCATTAGTCTCTCTCCCTTGATTGGGGGAGACATTTATGGGTCCTGGACCCTTTCTACGTGGCGACTCTCTTTTTCCCATAACGTGTATCCCCCCTTTGCATTTGATGACCAGAGGATACCATCTCATCTCATTAGGGTCGAACCCTAGCGTGTTCACATGCGCTACGCGCCGTATCGGCGATCCCGTAGGGGCGGAGGTCCATGGTACCTACACTTGGAACTATCCCAACGCAGCCAACCCCAGTCTCCCTCATCTTCTGGAGCAGAACACAGATGTAGACGCTTCCCTTGGGCTGCCTATTCCTTATGATTGTATGAGTATATGATCATCCTTCAATTAATCTTGACTTCCTCTGGCTGATATGTTCTTTCTTAGGTGTCTTTAGAGATCTATTCTGAGATCAGGAGGATGCACTATGGCCTGTGTGAGGTGATAGTTGCCAAGGTATTTCATACTTTCTCCTTTTTCTTTATTTTTGCCCTTTTTCTTTCATTATTCTTCTTCTTGATCCTTTCTTATATTCCTTAGGATGGGAGGATTGCCACCTTGGAGAGCCAATTTGGTTCCAATGTGCGAAGAATCTCATGGCAGGACTCACTGATTCAGGACATGACCCAAAGGCTGGAGCAAGCTGGACTAGCATCCGCGGGTTCCCCGGTACTCCATAAGGATGATTTAGAGTATGGTTCAGACGATGACTTTTGACCCATAGGGATTTGTTCCTGTATTTCCTGTAAACACAAACGCATGTATATTTTCCTTTTTCTTTTTCCCACCCCCTTGTTTGTGCATCATTTTATTTTAACATCTTATGAATGAAAACTTACCTTTGATACAAAGAAAAACTTTTCTTTCTATTTTTTTTTTTTGTTTGCAATGTTTAGGCATAATCAATTCTATAACTCAATTCATAATTGGAATAAACCCGAGGATCCAAATACTTCCTCTTTCTATAACCAAGTGAATTACATGAAAAGGGGAACAATTTTCCTACCATAGACAGGATAGGTGAGTAATAAGGTGGGAAGACAATTCTTGAGGTGGGTGAAAGTTCACTAACTCCTCTGGGTCCATTGCCTCAAGCCTATATTGTTAGCTGATATATGTAGGCAAGTAAAAGGATGTGTGAGTCAATCCCATCAACCTGCCATAATTGTAGCCAGGGCTCTTTATCAAAAAATCTTCTTGTGGCCTCCTTGGGCACCTCCATGCTATATCTTGCACAGTTCTTTCCTATAGGTACTTTTCCTAATCAGTGATGAGGTCGAATTTCAGAACTTCCCTCTTATCCTGGTAGTAAAGGGCTTCGAGTGGGCCTCCTTTTAATGGCTTGGTTAACTTCAGTTTCTCTAGGAGCCAAATCTGAAAAATAGCAGGACTCCCTTGATAATGATCTAGTCCAAATCTATTGCCATGGCTCATGTCATTGAATCCCTTGAGTGTTTCTGGAAGAACTGTAGGGATGATGTCACATCTCTTCTTCAAATATTTTACTACCTCAATCAGAACGGACAGTGCACCATGTCTGGGAGTGTGGAGAACATAATAAGCTATCATGCAAAGTAAATAAGCATCCTGTGATCTTTGTTGAGGATTCCTCCCATTGGTAGATATTGGATGAAGATCTGGGCCACCTTCAGAATGTCGATCTTCCCATACCTGACAAATTCCTTTACTTCCTCTTCTTTCCATCCGAAGAATTCTTGAATTTCCTCTGAGTAATCTTTCTTTAAAGATGGTTGGAAAAAATGCCTTTAGGTAGAGATAACAAACAAACTTGGAACTCTTCGAAAGTTGGGCAGATCTCTACTAATCCAAATCGAAATACATACAAATTGGCATCCCAGTGTTGAGGCACCTGCCGAAGTAATTGGTGATGTAGCTTCACACATCCAATCCGGCTGAGAAATGACACATTCATGGATTCCAAGAATCCTAAAGCCCTCATGCTCATGTCTAAGGTCCATTTCCTCCATCTCATCCAATGAGCCCATGAATTTTCCTGAAACTGTCACAAACAAAGAGATATAATGATTTATCAAAGCATTACTTATTAGCTAATGACTCAAACAAGCCTTTACCACTGTTGCATCAAGCTCTTCTTTTTTGACTGATCAAGGGTGGAGAATAAACTGGCCTTGATAAACTGGTGTCGGGTGGCGATTTTATTTTAGGGGATAGAATCTTGGATAAGAGCTGAGGGACCATAGGTGAATGACAGATACCTAACGGCCTTGCATGCCAAATGGTAATTCTTAGGGGATAAATCCTGGAGAAGAAGTGACGGACCAATGGGTGGATGACAGATACTTAATGGCCTTTCATGCCAAATGGTGATTCTTGGGGGACACAAAATATGATCTTTTAAGATACTTTGGTTATTAATCGAGGAACCAATTTATTACCTGTAGATGGTTGAGACCGTACTTGCACATGTCAAGTTGCCTATGTATCCCCCGAAAGGAATCAGGTCTGACGTAGTTCATGCTATTCACCCTTTCAGATATAATATTTCTTGAGTTGATCTATGTTGACCAGTCAGGGTATTTCTTCGTTGTTGTGGTCTATGAGTTTCGTAGCTTTGCCTGGTAGAATTTCTTTGATAGTGAATGGGCCACTCCAATTGGGCCTGAATTTTCCTCTTGGGTCATGAATTGGGGTTCTTTGTTCTTGAAGAACAAGTTCACCCACCTCTATGTGGTGGGGCTTCACATTTTTGTTAAAGGCCCTGACCATTCTCAGTTGATACTTCTTCAGATTATCTATGGCCTTCATGTGCCTTTCATCAAGAAAATTAAGCTCGTCATGTCTGGCCTTCACCCACTCTCCTTTCGGTAGCTGACTATCAAGAAGCACCCTTAGGGATGGTATCAGGATTTTCATGGGTAGAATCGCCCCAACTCCATATACTGAAGAGAAAGGGGTTACCCCTATTGAGGATCGTATAGAAGTCCGCTATGCCCATAAGGCAAGGGGTAACTTATCCGCCCAATCCTTGTGTGTATCTACCATTTTCTATACGATGACTTTGATGTCCTTGTTGGATGCTTCCACTGCCCCATTGGTTTGTGCCCTGTAAGTGATAGATCAATGTCTTTTGATACCGAAATTTGTTCAGATTTTGTTAGTCTTGCCCCAGAAATGGGATCTCTGATCAGATATTAATTCTTGAGGCACTCCATACCAGCTAATGATTTTTTCTTGAATGAATTTAACCACCTTAGCAAATGTGAAAACCACATAGGATTGGGCTTCTACCCACTTGGTTCAATAATCAATGGTTACCAAGATGAACTCGTGACCATTAGATGCCTTGGGGTTGATCTTTCCAATGATGTCGATGCCCCAAGTGAAGAATGATCAAGGTGAACTGAGCAAATGCAACTCTGTTGGTAGGATATGTATGATATTAGCAAATATTTGATACTTGTGGTATTACTTGACAAAGTCCACGTAATCTGCTTCCATTGTGTTCCAGTAATATCTAAGCCTAAGGATCTTCTTAGATAACATCTTGGCATTTATGTGGGATCCACAAAGACCTAGATGAATTTCTTCTATGATAGTTGTAGCTTGGTCTTCATCCACACATAACAACTGTATTTCATCATAGGATCTCTTGTATAACAGATCTTCTTAAAGAATAAACTGGGTGGCATATCTTCTCAGAAACTTCTTTTCTTTGTCAGTTGCTTCAACTGGGTACTTCCTTTTCCTAATGAAATCCACTATGTGAGCGAACCAAGATGGATCGTCCACAGTGAGGGAGTTCACTGAATTTTGATAAATGGGTCTGCTTCTTTGTTCTACCAAGAATGGTCAAACCCTAGCCATAGGGTTGCATTCTACCATAGAAGCCAAGGTTGCAAGGGCATCAGCAAACCTGTTATTATCTCTCTGGAAGTATTCGAACGAGATCTTCTCAAAGTGTTCAATTACCTCTTCTAAATGTTTTTGATATGGCTTTAGCTTTTCATCTCTAGTTTTCCACTTTCCCTGCGTCTGACAATTGATAATGGATGAATCTCCATACACCTTGATCCTTTTAACCCCAATGGTCAAGTCCTTTTCTAGTCCCAAAGCACAAGCTTCATATTTAGTAATGATGTTGGTACAGGGGAAATCGAGGCGGAATGACGAAGGCAAAAAAAATCGTGAGGAGTGACAAGCAATATTCCCACACCACATCCCTTCTGATTGGCTGCTCCATCAAAGAATAACTGCTATTCATTAACTATGTCTTCTTCTTCCATTGCTGTGATTCCTTCATCGTGAAAGGTATCATCCAAGGATCTTCCATCTTCTGTGGGGTGGGCAACCAAATGATCGGCTATGGCCTACCCCTTGATAGATTTCTGAGTAACTTAGGTGATATCAAACTCTGACAGTAAAAGCAACCAATGGGCTATCCTTCCTATTAAAGCTGGTTTCTCGAAGAGATATTTGATGGGATCCATCCTTGAGATCAAATGCACAGGATAGGAAACCATGTAGTGTTATAACCTTTTGGTTACCCAAATCAACGTAGCACAGGTTCTTTCCAAATATGTGTACCGTGTCTCATATTCTAGGAACTTCTTGCTGAGGTAATATATGGCATGCCCTGCCCCCTTTTTTGTCTCTTTTTGTGCTAGTAAAGAGCCCATGGAATACTCTCCCACAGACAGATACAACAAAAGTGGTTCTCCTTTCATAGGCAGCGTCAGTACTGGTGGGTTGATGAGGTATCCCTTGATTTGTCAAAAGCTTGTTGGCATTGATCATTCCATTCTATGGGCTAATCCTTCTTCAGCAGCTTGAAAATTGGTTCACAGATTGTAGTCAATTTAGCTATGAATCTGCTAATATACTGGATGTGACCCAAAAATCCTCGTATTTGCTTCTCCGTCTGAGGTGTGGGAATTTCCCGAATTGCCTTGATTTTGATAGGGTCGACTTCAATGCCTCTTTCACTTACTAAGAAACCTAACAACTTTCCTGTTGTTGCCCTAAATACACACTTCTGAGGGTTCAAATTCAACTAATACTTCTTGATTCTTTCAAAGAAATACCTCAGCGCGGGAATATGCCCCTGCCGATCTTTTAACTTTACTATCATGTCGTCCACATAGACTTTCACATCTTTATTCATCATGTCATACAATATGGCCATGGCTACTC
The DNA here is from genome assembly GCA_022985045.1 of Macadamia tetraphylla. Classification (NCBI taxonomy): domain Eukaryota; kingdom Viridiplantae; phylum Streptophyta; class Magnoliopsida; order Proteales; family Proteaceae; genus Macadamia; species Macadamia tetraphylla. The sequence continues at coordinate 13,018,022 of CM040972.1, read as the reverse complement.
TTTGATAAGTTGCCCCGGCGTTCTTTAGCCCAAAAGGCATCACCTTGTAACAATAGGTTCCCCACAGAGCAGTAAAGGCTGTCTTCTCACGATCCTCTGGGTGTATGCTTATTTGGTTGTATCCCAAGAATCCATCCATAAATGATAAAAAATCATACCCTGTCATGTTATCCACCAATACTTCAATGTGAGGTAATAGGAAGTCATCTTTAGGGCTCACTTTGTTAAGATCTAGGAAGTCCACGCACATTCTTACCTTGCCATCTTTCTTCGGTACTGGTACAATGTTGGCTAACCATGAGGGTACTTCACTACTTGTAGAAATCCTACATTCCACTGCTTCACAACTTATTCTCTGATCTTCTCACTTTCTGGCCACATTCTTTAAAGCTTCTATTTTACCAGCTTTGCCCTAGGGTCAGTCGACAATCGATGCTGCACGATGTTGGGGTCAATACCAAGTATATCCTCATAAGACCAAGCAAAGACCTCGGCGAATTCCGTCGGAAGACTAATCATCTGTTCTGCTTCTTCATCATCAAGGGTAGTGCCAATTTTTACCTCTTGAAGGCATTGGTTGGTTCCTAGATTAATAACCCGAGTATCCTCACGAATGGGTGGGGCTTTCTTTGGTTTGCATTGTTTTATTAACTCTTGACATTTATCAAGATCATCATTAGAAAAAGGAGGCAAGTCATACTTGGAATTAGAAATTTCATTAATGAAAGAAAGAGTAACAGACTCGACATACAAGGACTCTGGACTCTCCTCAAGAGGGGAGGCCGACACAAAATCATAAACAATAGACTCAATTATAGACTTAATAACTGGCTTGATGCTTTTTCCAGAGGTATTTAGGCTGGTTGACTCAATAGCATGAAAAAACTTGAAGTTTTCCCCAATGCTTTTCTAGTTTAGGAGTGGTTCAGTGGCTTGATGGATGAGGAGGTGAGGCAAAGGGCCTTCTTCTCCTTCTAAGAAAGTTGCAGCTATTTTTTCAGTGGCGCAATGGTTCCTCTAGACAGGTGACTGCTTCTTCACGAATACCAGCTGATCAATCTCGTGCTCTCGGAAGCTGAACTTTCTGAGGGGTGAAGATTGGTAGAGACTGCTCAATCCCTTTTCTATGAAGCCCATCTTTTTGAGCCTGTTAAGGGATGCCATCCAGATGCCTCGGTCACATCTTTAACCACCTTTATGAGACTTCCTGTTACAGTTGGTTTGGGAATAGTACATATAGACCATCATTCTCTATTCTCTTCTTTACTTTGTATATGTACTTCTTCCTCCGAAAGGATGAGACTTGAGCTCATGCAGCTCTTGGGCTCTTGGCTCTCATAAGAGGGAGCAAATGAAGCCTTTCACATCAATGGGAAGTGGCAGACTCCAGGTGAGCCTTATCTTCTTTTCCCATTCTCTTTTCAGGAGGACTCAAGGACTTGGTGCCTCCTTTGATTGGATCAATGTTGTAGGATCACCAGAAGAAGACCCAGTCTCAATCAGTGTAATTTTTGCTATCCCAGTGACTGTCTTGGTCACTGACTAGAATTTTCTGTTGTTCCACTTCATGAGTCACCAAGTCAAACTCGTCTTGAAAAAACACTTCAAATCCTGGTTGCATCTTTGTTGCGGTTTTATCAAACCATGGGTCCACATTTCCACAAAGGGGAAAATCCTCTCATTTTTTACAAAATACCCATTGAGAGTAGGCTAGTAAGAGACAGAGATCTTCCTATTCATCCTCAGCACTTTTTGACCCTTGGTGGTTGGAGGAGTGTACCCGAGACCATTATTTCCTTTGTTCATCGCCAAACTAGGCTGCTTTGGAACTCCTTGATGATATTTTCCTAGTCCCATGCCAAGAAAATATTGTATATTCTTCATCATCTGATTCACTGGCAGACTCCAGATGGCTTCATAGTTAGTTGGGACTTCCTCCTTTGGCCCTTCTTTGGCAATGGTTGCACAATTTGTATTTAATTCAAAACCACTCAGTTGGACTTCCTGGTTTTGTTCTTCTCCATTTTCAATATTGGATAAATGTTAACCACTTTGGGATCTCTAGCTACTATGACCATCTTTCCCTCATGAATGAACTTCATTTTTTGATGGAGACGAGAGAGCACTGCCTTAACAGGATGCAATCAAGGCCTTCCCAAGAGCATGTTAAAGGCTGCTGATATATCAATGATTTGAAAATCAATATCAAACTTCACTAGGCTAATTTTTACGGCAAGGGTAATGATGCTAAGGATCTTCCTCTTGGTATTGTCATATGCCCATATAGTTTGGGTGGTTGGCCTAATTTCTTCCAAGTTGATGCCAATACTCTTTACCAATCTCAAGGGTATCACATTCAAAGCGGATCAGTTGTCAACAAGAACCTGGGAAACCACTTTATCAAGACATTCTACTATGATGTGGAGAGCTTGATTGGGATGGGCTCCTTTGGGAAGCTCTAAATTTGAGAACATCAGGGATTGTACCGCATATGTTTCCCCTACTATATGTGCCAGATGTACCGGATTTATCTTGATTGGCACTTGCACATTAGTGAGAGATTTTAAGACTACTTTATGGTGTGTGGGGGATGCCATCAACAATCCTCAAATTGAGATGTTTGCTTGGGACTTCTTGAGTTAAGCCAAAACTGGGTTCTCCGGCTCTTTCTTTGTGCTGCTAGTTCCTACCTCATTAGTCCTTGACTATTCTACCGCTAGAGCCTTGCCCTTGTAGTCTTTCCCACTTCTAGTTTCCATCATATTGACAGGTTTCTTCACAATAATCTCTGTGGGATAACAATCTTCATCATCACTGTTTGTTATGGTGATTATCCCCACCATGGGATCATCCTCTTCTTCTAATTCTCCCTCCCTGCTTAGAGTGGGAAGTCGAGGTCCTCCACAAATATCCACAGCCTTGGCTCGTAACTTCTTGACTGCATTGGAAAGCTGTTGGAATGCAGCATCTACCGCCTCTATGAAAGTGTCATCTGGCCCTATTTCCTCCAGATCATCCAACTGTTCATGGTAGTAACGATCACTGACAGTTACTTCACCCAACATGTTGTCAATTTCTTCCACCCTTTTTTGCATTCTTAATGTATTGGAGTACACTTCACACAGCTTTTTTCCCATCTCTAATGCGGATTCGGGTTCATCCAGTTAAACTTGCATTGGCTCTCTAGATCCTTCATCACTTTTTAAATTTGACGTAGAATCATCTCCTCCCATATAGAGGGAAGAGTAAATTCCACCTGTAAGATCAGCTATTAAATCATCACCACCAATAGCATAGACTGAGAAACATGTTTGGCGATCTGGTGAGTAATATTTCGACTCATCATCATTGTCATTGTACCAAGGTCCTTGGTAGTCATCCCAATCTAGATACCCATCATCCTCTTGAGAATCAGAGTCATCTCCATCTTTCTTATCTTCATTCTCGTCCTCATCATCATCGTCATCATCTTCTTTTTCACTGATTTCCCCCTCACTTGGTTCTTCATTAGATTCTTTTGGACCATCAAATTCTCCAGCCTCCAAATGCTCGTAGTATTCAGAGCGTATGGATCGGAAGATTTCCATAGGGTTGGTTTAGACATCAATGGCTCGAAGTTGGACCAGTCCTAACTCATCATCCTATATGTCACTCCCTATGTGGATTAGGGAGATGTGTTCCTTGACCTGTTCCCCTATGGCTAATGTGGTTACTACTCTGAGAAGATTAACTGTAACCTTTTGAATTACCTCTGGATCATCCTCTGAAGATATAGCGGGCTGAATTAGAGAAGTGGGATCACTTTCCTATTCTTCTCCTAAAGTATTTACTAATCATGTTGATGAGGTCATCTTTAGGGATCTAGTAGTGTAAGCATATCCTTTCAATTGTACCCATCTGTCCATCCTTCTCTTGGGTTATATACTGAACCCTGAGAATGGGATTGGTATGAAGGTGATGAGGGCTAAGAAGCAAGATGGTATGAAGATGATGTAATATGAGAGGTATGATATGAAGATTAAGGGTAATAGGATGAGGAGATTCCTTCTCCTTCATGGTGGGTGGAAGATTGGTGGTATGGTGGAGATTGATAATATGATGAAGGTGGAAGGTATGGTGGGTGTTGGTAATGTGGTCTAGTGGATTTTTCTATTGATGAGGAAGGATGAACGGTAGGCGTCCGATCTTCTGATTCTTCTTCTGATGATTCTCTTCTTCTGGGAGTCCTTATGACTCCAGCTCTTTGACTCATGAGTTTCCTGAAAGTGCGGGCATATATATGAATCTTCCGAGCTATAGGTACAAAAAGTTGAGTGGGGTTACTCTCTGTGGCTTCTTCCTTTAGATTGTTCACATGATCAAGGAGTGGATTAGTGTTGACATTGGGAGATTGCTTGACCTTGGCTTCAATGGTCCCATTGTCTACTAAGTCCTGGATCACATGTAGGAGACCTATACATCTTTCAGTGGTGTGCCCTTTTTGAGTTTGGTAAGCACAATATTCATGATCCCTATACCAAGCTGGAGGAGGGTTGCTGATTATTCTTAGAGCCACTGTCCGTAACTATCCCTGTTTCTTTAATTTCTCATACACTATTGTCACGGGCATTCCCAAATTAGAAAACTATCTTCTTGGATGAGGGACCTTCTGGGAGGGTGCATCTGCTTGTATTATGAATGGCCGTGAAGAAGTGGCTAGTGGACTGACTGCTGCACTGCATTCACAACATTAGTTTTCGAACTCTTTCCCCATCCAACTCTAGTGTTCTTGCTTGCATCTTGGGATGATCCTTGATACTGAGCCTCCCTCAAACTTTTGTTTTCCACTCATGTGCTGGTGGTTATCAAGGCATCAAAAGTTTGTAGATGTTGGTAGTAAAGAACATCATAATAAGGCTTTGATAAGTTCTCTATCAACATCTCCACTTGCTCTCCTTCAAAAGGCCGATCTACCATCTTGGAGGCCTTATCCCTAAACCTCATCAAGAAGGCGGTGAATCCTTCTCTAGGTTGTTGCCTCAACGTCTCAAGCTCTCGTCACTTGACATCCACTTTGGTGTTGTATGAGTACTGTTTGGTGAAGGCTTTCACCACCGTTGCTTAATTCTGAGTTTGGGATGACTCCAACAATGTGAGCCACCTTAGTGCTGGTCCCGATAGGCTTAACATGAAGACTTGCCCCATCTGGTTATCTTCAAGTTGCCACAACTTGGCGATGCTAAGGAAGACTTTGAGATGAATCTTGGGGTCTCCCAACCCATCAAACTTGTAGGTCTGCCAATTGAATTTCTCAGGAATCCTTACCCCAAAAAAAAAACTTATTTCATCTGAAACTACTGTTTGACTTTTCGAACTCTTCCCTGCTCAGAACATATTTTCCAACTTTTCTAATTGCTCCCTGACTTTCCTTTCTCTACCCATTTCTAGAGGTTCCATTCAGATGTGTGCTGCAAATTCCTCTTCCTCATCCTCATCTTCGACTACTACCCTAGGAGGAGGGACCCTGGAATAGGCCCCTCGTTGACCATTCGGATGGGTAGGTGAAGATCCTCTTTGACTGGTTGGTTTGACTTGCTTCGGTTCTCCTGAGTCAACTCGAAAAAAGTTCCCACAACAACCTGTAGCTCCATTATGTTCCACATCTCCTATAGCCGGTGCCGGCTCATTCCTAGGATCAACTCTGGGAGGGTTCTAAAGTGCATGTAATATCTAAGCTATCCCTCTCTTGACTTCAACCATTTCTATTAGCAAGGTCTCCACGAGACAGACCCAGGCTTGTTCGGGTGATTCAGAGTCGTGTGGATCCATACTAACTGGGCTGTAATCATTTGGTAATAGACAATCTAGGAGAGATGACAGAGATGACACTGGACTTAGGCTAGTCAAACGATTACCCTGACGTGTCCAAAGGGACCGCGGAGAATACTTGAGGTGTGGAATTGTGCCTAAACCAAAAGTGGCTTATTTTAGGATTATTGAATTCTCAACCCCTTATTCACACATTCACTAAATTAACAAACAATGATTCATCCAAAGTTAGTCGGCTTAATGATAGGGAGTGGATAGGGGTCGATGCCCCTAGTCCACTCAATATCATAAGCGGGAGAGTCATACAAATGGCTTATCGAGAATATTGCCATAAGACATTCTAAGTAACAAAGTCATGCTTTCCTTACTTTTTTTTCCCACTAGGTGTCCTTCCTCTTGATTTTCTCGAGACTTCTCAGGACTTGACGTGACTCTAACTGGATTGCCCCTGAGTCACGTATCTGGACATTTTCCTTAAGGAAAAGGGACAACTTTTATCTGAAACCCACTTAGGAAAGCAATTCTTTACGATGTAAATATAATATAGGAACATTCCTTTTTAAGACCACAAAATAAGTTCTACAGTTAGCTTGTGGCGCTCCTAGCTTCTTCATCTATTTTCTACATGATGAAAGCATACGGTGGATGCAATAAGACCGATAAGGCTTCCTTGACAGGATCTATATACGTAAGGTACGTGATCCTTTTCATATACCTGTAGGTACGAGATCTAGGGGGTGACTTCCTTGCCCATTACTCGTGACTACACACGAGGTTAAGCAATTGGCCACGGGGTGCGATACATTCCATTCTTGTACAGGAAGCGGGTATCATTTGCCCTCATAGTACTTAGTATGTCATGCACTGACCTCCCCGAGGGTGCGAGCATGACAGGAAGTACCCTCGCCAAATGATTTCACTTCGAGCACTATGCATAATACGGTTATTAAGTACAATTACAAACATGGGTTAGCCAAACATGATTTCAAGCAAATGTGGTGGAAAATGTTCTTGCATTTAAAGGTAGCATCTAGTATCGGAAGCTTGACATTCATCCCCAGTGGAGTCGCCACTGTGAGGGTAGCTGTCGGAGATGGACTGATGTCTCTCTTCCCTTGGGGGGAAAGGACTTGCATTCCGTCCTTTCTCCTCTCTCTTTCTCTTTTATGTGAGGGGAGGGGTTCATGTCATGTATGCTTTACTTGCAGGCCCCGCACCATCGTATCATCGCTAGGAGATACGTGGAGGTCAATTTTGCAAGAATGTAAAATTCATCATTTGAGGCGGGGGTTTGATGATGGTCCAATATGGGGATCAGGATCATACAAATGGGGGTTTTTAGTCGCTACCTAGGATTATGGGCCTAGGACCCGGGTGTGGGCCCAATTCCTGAGAAAAGGGTCCGAAATTTGGTTTGGTCCAAAGATTTAGGGTAAGTGTCAAGTTACAGAATTGGGAAGGTGATAGACACCCAATATGCCCAGTTCAACTGTTCTTCCTACTAGATGCTTAAGAACGAATATTTTCCATAATTATTATTATTCCACATGTATGGCTAAGTTATCACACCTATATACATTAATTGAATTCAAACTACTATATACACTAAAACAAGGTCTATATAAAGTCTACATGATGATGATTGGGTTGAGAAACTATACCTAAACTTAAACCCTATTTTGGGTCAAGAGGGGTGGACCCCTGATTAGTACTGGCTTGGATTGTCTTTTAGATTCTCTTGGCTTAGGGGAAGATAGTCTTGACCTCCAACTTCCTTTCTTAAGAGATGTTGATTGTGATGATATGCGGGCAAGGTTCCGTCTAGGAACAGTTACTTTTAGATTTGGATTCGGATAGAGCTTCAGCTAGGGGAGGCTATTTCTAGGCATAGGATGAGGTGGAACTCCGGCAGGACTTTCACTGGGGATAGGCTAGGGGAGGGCTAGGCTAAGGTGGCACTTTGGCAAAGGTTCCGCTGGAAATGGCTATTTTTGGAAAGATTCCAGGGGCACTCGGACAGGGCTTCCGCTAGGACTGCTATTTTTGGAAAGAAATAGATTGACCAAAAAATGGATTAAAGATCTCCAAAGTCCCGAAGAACACATTGAAGATCCGAACAGAATTCCAAATTTTAACATAGATCTCTTCGTAGACCTGAAGAATCTCAAAGGGGGGAATTTCTATTTCTAGTAAAACTCAAGAACACTCAAAGAAGGGGGTTGAAGAACACACTACTTTTGGTAAAAACTGGATTGATCTGAGAACTTAGATTAAAGATCTTCAAAGTCCTGAAGAACATTTTGAAAATCCGAATAAGATTTTGGATCTTGACGAAGATTACTCCGAAGACCCGAAGAAAATCAAGAGGGGGAGGGGAGGAAAGTTTCACTACAATGGAGTGAGGTGGGATTTTGGTGTGTAAAATCCAAAGGAGGGGGTATTTGTAGGTTTTTTCAGGTAATTATAGGTTTTTCCGTCGAATGGGAAAGAAGGAACATCTTTATCCAATAGACGAAAGGGGGTTTTTTGCCTAAAGTGGGTAAAGCGGACTTCTATCTAATGGACAAAAGGGGTTTTTGGACTAAAATGGGTGAAATGGGCTTTTATACAATAGGTAAAAAGGGGTTTTTTGGGAGAGAGAATCCTTAGTAAAAAGGGGTTTTTAGGTCTTAAGTGGGTGAAGAGGGAATTTCTTCGCCCACCGGATCAGGGGAATATCAATCCCAGCCATTGACGGTGGCACATGAGAGTAGGCAAAAGTGCACGGGGCATGGCCAGTATGGGGGCGCAGGCAATGCGGGCAATGTCATGGGTGTGTGGCGCATGGCACGCGGGTAGTGGCATGTGGGTGTGAGCTAGGCACATAGGTGGGCACAAATTGGGCACAGAGGGGGTGCGGGTAGTGTGGCATAGGGGCACGGGCATGGGCAGCAAGTATAGGCAGTAGCCAACGCACACATGTGTGTGGGCTGGCCTACCGGCCAGCACACAGGCATCAGGGCATGGGCGCAGGCATGTGCCCATGGGGACACATGCCTCTGCACATGGGGCCATAAGTCTACAAGCAGGGGCGTATGGTTGGTGGATGGGGGCACGAGCCTATGCCCTCAGGGGGACAGGTCTACAGGCAGGGGTGGTACATGGTTGGTGCAGGCTTGGGTGGTGCATGGTTGGTGCAGGCTAGCTTAGGGGTGCATGGGTTGTAGTGGGCAGCATGAGTGGCTGCCATGGGTAGTAGGCATGGGCTGCAGCCATGGGCAACAAGCACGTGTGTGGGCTATTCTGTTGGCCAGCGCGCGCAACACAATTATGGGTTTTTCTGGTGATGATCACAGGAGATCCACTGGTCTGATTTTGATGTGCCATATATAGTCGAAATCATATTTTTTAGCACTATCCATCCATATGGTCTACTTGACCAGATTCCTCTATATATAAAAAGTCAAAATTGGACCCTTTTCTCTCCCATGCAGGGGTTTCCAGGGTTTGGGGTCTGGGAGTGTTTCTTGGTTATCTGGGTAGGTAAGGGATGAATTTTAGGGTTTTTTCAAGTTTTCATGGATCATCATGAGATGGCATATGTGTGGGAAAGTATAATTTTCTGGGGATGATTGTGGGAGATCCACTGGTCTGATTTTGACATGCCATATGTCGTCGAAATCCTTTTTTCGTGCACTATCCATCTATATGGTCATCTTGACCAGATTCTTTCATATATAAAAAGTCAAAATTGGACCCTCTTCTCTCACACGTGAGGGTTTTTAGGGTTTTGGGTAGGGGAACATTTCCATCATCATCTCTATTGATCGAAAGCCGGAAGCCACGTCCAAGATCCACATCTCATCATAGCCAGAGGAGGCTGAAAAAATTGGGTGTCTACAATGGCATGCCCTGCTATGTTGTCGACCAATACATTAATGTGATGTAATGGGAAGTCATCCTTAGGCCTCACCTTGTTAATATCTCAGAAATCTATGCACGTTCATACCTTGCTATCTTTCTTTGGCACCGGCACTATGTTGGCCAACTATTGGGGGTATTTCATCACTTGTAGAAACGCTGCATTCCACTGTTTCACAACTTCTTCTCTGACCTTTTCACTCCATTCTGGATGCATTCTTTTGAGCTTTTGTTTCACTGGATTTGTCCTGGGGTAGGTCAGAAAATGATGTTGCATGAATTAGGGTCTATCTCAGGCATATCCTCATAAGACTAAGCGAATACTTTAGCGAATTCTTTCAGAAGACTGATCATCTGCTCTGCTTCTTCATCATCCAGGGTGGTACCAATTTTTACCTCTCGAGAGCATTGGTTGATTCCTAGATTAATAACCCAGGTATCCTCACGGATGGGCTGGGCTTTCTTTGGTTTGCATTATTTTATTAGATCATTATATTTATTAAGATCATCATTAGAAAAAGGAGGCAAGTCATACTCGGAATCATAAATTTCATTCATGAAAGAAGGAGTAACAGACTCGACATATGCGGACTCTAGACTTTCCTCAAGTGGGGAAACAGACACATAATCATAAACAGAAGACTCAACAATTGAATCGATGACTGACTTGATGCTTTTGTCAATGGTCTTTATGTTGGCTGACTCAGTAGCATGAGTAAACTTGAAGTTCTCTCCAATGCTTGACCATTTCAGGAGCGATTCAATGGCTTGATGGATGAGTAGATTTGGCAAAGTGCCTTTTTCTTCTTCTAGGAAAGTCACTGCTATCTCTTCAGTGGTGCAATTGTTCTCTTTGACAAGTTCTTGCTTCTTCACCATGATGAGCTGATCCATCTCATGTTCTTTGAAGCTGAACTTTCTGAAGGGGGGAGAGGTGGTGGAGACTGCTTAATCCTTTTTCTATGAAGTCCAACTATTCAAGCCTATTGATTGAGGCCATCCCTACTCTTCAGTCACATCTCTGACCACCATCACAGACCTTTCCGTTGCAGTTGATTCAAGCACAGTATATACAGACCATCATTCTTTGTACTCTTCTTTGCTTGGCATACATGTTCCTTTCTCTGAAGGGCTTGGGCTTGAGCTCATGTAGCTCTTGAGCTTATGGTTCTTACATAAAGGAATCAATGTGGATCTTCAAATCAGTGGGAAGCTACAAACTCTAGATGAGTCTTATCTTTTTTTCCCATTCTCTCTTCAGGAGGACCTAGGGGCTTGGTACCTCCTTTAATCGGATCAATGCTGTAGGGTTGCTAGAGGAAGACCCATTCTCAATCAATGCAATTTCTGTTATTCCAGTGATGTAGCTATCCTGATCACTTTCCTTAGTTTGCTGTTGTTCTCCCTCATGAGTTACCCAGTGATGCAATTTCTGGTTGCATCTTTGTGGCGGTTTCATCAAACTATGGCTCAATATTCCCACAAGAAATCTTCTCCTTCCCTTAGGAAATACCCATTGAGAGTGGGGTAGTAAGAGGCAGATATTTTCTTAGTCGTTCTTAGTACCTTCTGCCCCTTGCTTCTTAGTCCGGGGGTTTGAGGAGTGTACCCTAGACCACTTCTTCCTTTATTCATCGCCAAAGTAGGTAGCTTTGGAGCACCCTGATGATACTTCCCTAGTCCCATTCTGGGGAAGTATTGTATGTTTTTCATCATCTGACTCACTAGTGGGCTTTAGACCGCTTCATAGTCAGCTGGGATCTTTTCTTCTGGTGTTTCCTTGGTGAGGGCCATGCAAGTTACTTCTATTTCAAAATCACTAAGTCAGACTTCATTGTCTTGTTCCTCTCCTTTTTCAATGTTGGCTAAAGTATTAATCACTTCAAGATCTCCAACTACTGTAATCACTTTCCCCTCATTAATGAATTTCATCTTCTGATGGAGGCTGGAGGATACAGCCCTTATATGATGTAACCATGGCCTTCTCAAGAGTATGTCGAAAGATGCTGGTATGTCAATGACCTGGAAATCAATGTCAAATTTCATCAGACTAATCATTAAGGCGATGGTGAGGATTCCAAGAATTTTCCTTTTGGTGTTGTCATATGCCTGTATTGTCTAATTTGACGGCCTCATTTCGTCTATATTAACACCAATACTTTTGGCCAACTTCAAAGGTAGAACATTCAAAGCAGACCCCGTTGTCAATGAGAACCTAGGGAATGACTTTATCAAGGAATTCTATAGTGATGTGTAAAGCTCTATTGTGATGGGCTCCTTTGGGGAGTTTAGAGTCTGAGAACATCAATGACTGCATCGCATATGTTGTCCCTAATATTTGGGAGATATGCATCGGATCTATCTCGATCGGCACTTGCACATTGGTGAGGGACTTTAAGACTACTTCACGGTGTGAAGGGGAGGCCATTAACAATCCCCAAATAGAGATGTTGGCTTGGGCTTTTTTGGGTTGGTTCAAGATTGGTTTCTTTGGTTCTTTCTTTGAGCCACTTGTTCCATCCTTGTGGGTCCTTGATTTTTCCACCGCTAGGGCCTTACCCTTATAGTCTCCTCCACTTCTAGTCTCTATTACACTGATAGGCTTCTTTACAATTATCTTGGTGGGATAGTGATCCTCATCATCACTGTTCGTTATGGTAATTATCCCTATCATAGGATCATCATCTTCTTCAGATTCTCCTTCCCTTCTTGGGGTGGGAAGTCGAGGTCCTCCACAGATATCAAGAGCCCTAGCTCACAATTTCTTAACTGAGTTAGAAAGCCACTGGAATCTAGCATCCACTACTTCTGCAAATGTATCTTCTGCCCCTATTTCCTAAAGGTTTTCTAATTGTTTGGCATTGTAATGCTCACTGATGGTTACTTCACACAACATTTGATCAATTTCTTTAACTCGAAGTTTCATCGCATCTAAACGCCCATAAATATCATACATTTGTTCTTCGAGATCTGCCACAGACTTTGCATGACATTCAAAGATGATTTTGTGAACTTCAAAGTCCTCACTACATTATGAATCTGATGTGGACCCATCTTCCTCCATTCGGATTGTGAGTGCTGATTGGATAGCATCTGTTAGGTTAATCATGGGTCATCTTCCCTGATAGCATATACTAAATATCCTCCCAAATCTCTTAGTGAATAATACCCAGATTCATCATCTTTATCATTATTCTAAGGTCCCTGGTAGTCACCGTCATCACAGTCCTGGTACTCATCATTACTTCAAGAATCAGAGTCATCACTATTATTCCAATCCTCATTCTCGTCTACATTGTCGTTGTCATCTGACTCATCATCTTCTGTGTCACTCCCTATATAGATTAGGGAGGTATGCTCTTTAATTTGTTCCCCTATTGCCAATGCTATTACTACTCTGAGAATGTCATCTATGACTTCTTCAATTGTCTCTGGACTGTCCTCCTGAGGCATGGTTGTCTGAATCAAAGAAGTAGGATTAACATCTTGACTTTATCCTAAGACATTCACTAAAACTATTGATGAGGTCATCTTTGGAGAATCCGGTAAGGTAAGCATATCCTTCCAACTGTACCTGCCAATCCATCCTTCTTTTGGGTTATCCACCAAACCTTAAGAATGGAAATGGTATGAGGGTGATAAAGGATATGAGGCGGGGTGGTATGAAGGTGATGTGATGTAGGAGATAGGGTATTGTGATGAAGATAGGGGGTGCTAAGATGATGATGAGGTTCGTCCCATACCACGGGCCACCTATGCACTCGTTTCCAAGCCGACTATGGCATCTAGTCTATCAATGCATCATGCACAATGATGTCCACATTCAACATATAAACATCTCATTCAATTGGCATTTAACAAAGTAAACATAGCACACATGCATAACAATGTGAGGAATGACTAATCTACATAGCATATTCATGATGGCATGACTAGACTAGATACATTTAGATGAATGGTGCAGTGAAGAATGATGGTATGGTGGAGGCTGATGGTATGGTGGAGGTTGATGGTATGGCAAAGGTTGATGGTATGGTGGAGGTTGGTAGTATGGGGGAGGTTGAAGGTATGGTATGGTGGATTCTCATATTGACGATGAAGGAGGGATAACAGATATTTGATCTTCTTCTTCCGATGACTCTTCTCTTTTGGGAGTCCTTATGGCCTTGGCCCTTTGCCTCATGACTTTTCTATAGGTGCAGGCATTCATGTGATTCTTCGGAGCTCTTGGTGTGATGAATTGAGTGGGACCACTATTTGTTGCTTCCTCTTCTAGATTGTATATACAACTAGAGTGAGGACCTCCAAAATCATAGAACATGGGACGATAGAAGTGTGTATTTGCATAATATATGTAGAGGGACCTTTGGAAAGAGTTACACTCCTTTTGATAAGCCACCTTAATGAAGCTGATGATGTGCCTTACTATTTCTAGGGGAAGAGACAATCTTTTCATATGCAATAACTTCTCTTTCCACTCATTATGCCTCCTGATATGGTACTTCTTGGAGTTCCTGATAAGATGATTTGAATTGAAGAATCGAGGATCAAAATCCCGCCAATCATTTTTCATTGACAACGTGTTGATGGTTCCATGATCTGGGAGTGGATTGGTATTGACATTGGGAGGCTATTTGATTTTAACTTCAATAGTTCCATTTTCCACCAAGTCTTGAATTACATGTAAGAGACCTATGCATCTTTTATTGGTGTGCCCCTTATGAGTGTGGTAAGCACAATATTTATGGTCCCTGTAGCAAGCTGGGGGAGGATTACTGATTACCCTTGGAGCCACTGTCCATAGCAATCCTTGTTTCTTTAGCTTCTCATATACTGTTGCCATTGGCATCCCTAAATCAATGAACTGTCCCCTTGGGCAAGGGGCCTTTTAAACAAGAGCATCTTCTTATATCACAAAAGGTTAATGAAGAGGTGATGGGTGATACCAATTGTTGGACCGCGCCTACCACATTGGTCTCAGGACCCTTTCCTCGTCCAACTCTAGTATTCTTTTCCACATCTTGAGAGGATCCTTAATACTACGCATCTCTTAGGATTCTGTTCTCCACACATGTGCTGGTGGCTATCAAGGCATCGAAAGTCTGTAGATGTTGATATTAGAGAACATCATAATAAGGCTCGGAAAAATTTTCAATCAACATCTCTACTTGCTTTGTTTTAGAAGGTCGATTTGCCATCTTAGTAGCCTTGTCGCTAAACCTCATTAGAAAGGCGATGAATCCTCCATTGGGCAGCTGTCTCAACATCTCAGGTTCCCAATTCTTCACATCCACTTCGACGTTGTACGAGTACTACTTGGTGAAGGCTTTCATCACTGTCTCCAATTCTGGTTTTGGGCAGACTCCAACTATGTGAGCCACCTCAATACTGGCCCTAATAGAATTAACATGAAAGCTTGTCCCATTTGGTTGTCAGCAAGCTACCATGATCTGGTGATATTGAGGAAGACTTTGAGATGAGCCTTTGGGTTCCCTGACCCATCAAATCTGTCGGTCTGCCACTTGAATTTCTCGGGAATCCTTGCCCCGGAGAAGAAATTCATCTCATTAGACTCCGCTACATGACTTTCCGCACTCTTTCTAGTTCGGATCATATTTTCCAACTTTTTCAAATGCTCTCTAGTTTTTCTTTCTCTCTCTCTCTCTAGAGGTTCCATTTGGACGTGCATTGTAAACTCTTATTCCTCATCTTCAATCACCACCCTAGGTGGAGGAACTCGGGAGTAGGTTCCTCGTTGACCATTTAGACGGGTGGGTGAAATTCCTAGTTGATCGATTGGCCTGACTTGCT
Source organism: Macadamia tetraphylla (assembly GCA_022985045.1). Classification (NCBI taxonomy): domain Eukaryota; kingdom Viridiplantae; phylum Streptophyta; class Magnoliopsida; order Proteales; family Proteaceae; genus Macadamia; species Macadamia tetraphylla. The sequence goes on along the minus strand of CM040972.1, from coordinate 13,002,503 downwards.
CTGGCTCTCCTGAGTCAACTCGGGAAGAATTTCCACGATAACCCGTAAGTCCATTCTATTCCAGTTCTCATGTAGCCTGTGCTGATTCAACTCTGGGATTAGTCCTGGGTGGGTTTCAGAGCACGTGCAATATCTAGGCTAATCCACTCTTGACCTCGGCCATTTCTGTTTGCAAGGTCTCTGCGGGGTGGACCCATGCTTGTTCGGGTGATTCAGGGTTGAGAGGATTTATGTGGACTAAGGCTGTAGTCACTTGGAAGCAGACAATCCTGGAGAGACGATGGGGGTGACACTAGACTTAAACGAGCAATAGATTACCTTGACATGTCCAAACAGACCGCGGAGAATACTTGAGGTGTGGAATTGTGCCTGAACCAAAAGTGGCTTATTTTAGGATTCTTGTATTCCTAACCCTTTATTTATTCATCCACAATTGTTAACCAATGATTCATCCAAAGTTAGTCCACTTGATGATAGGTAGTGGATAAGGGTTGATGCACCTAGTCTACTCAATATCATAAGTGGGACGTACACACAAATGGCTTGACCAGAATACTTCTATAAGACATTCTCTGCCAATAAATTCATGCTTTCCTTAATCTTATCCTACTAGGTGACCTTACTCCTAGTTTCCTCGGGTTTTTTAGATAATTTGGCATTTTGTAGGACTTAAATAGGAATCACCCTGGAGTCACGTATACTAAATCATCCATATCCCATTTCTAAGGAGGAAGGACACCTTTTATTCGAAACCCACTTAGGAGAGAATTTCTTTATGACTAGAATGCATTATAGGAAGATTCCTTTTCAAGACCTCAAACAAATTCTATAAATCAACTTGTGGTGTTCCTAGCATTCTCCATCTATTCCCTACATGATGCGAGTATGCAGTGGATGCAATAGGACTGACAAGGCTCCCTTGACAGGATTTATATACACAAGGTATGTGATCCTTTTGATATACCTAGAGGTACGAGATCAAGGGGGTGACTTCTTTGCCCATTACTCTTGACTACACATGAGGTTAAGCAACTGGCCACGAGGGTGGTGGAACCGTGAGTGATTATGTGCAAAAGTGTAATGTAGGAATATCATTATTCGATCTCAGAATGTTATAAAGTGCACAGACCTCCCCGAGGGTGCTGACACAATTACGAACATCCTCGTCGTTTAACAATACCCTACACCCTTGTACAAGAAGGGGCTACTATTTGCTCTCAGAGAACTCTCCATGACATAAACTGACTTTCATGAGGGTGCGGGCATGACAGGGAGTCCCTTGCCAAATGTTTTCACTTCGAGAACAATTTATGATGTGATTAGTGAATACAATTACAAACATATGGTTAGCCAAATATGTTTTCAAATAGATGTGGTGAAAAATGTTCTTACATTTAATGGTAGTATCTAGTGTCAAAAATTTGACATGTCCCCAGTGGAGTCGCCACTGTGAGGTTAGCGGCTGGAGATCCCTTCTTCCCCTTTGTGGGGGGAAAGAGACTTGCATTCTTTCGGCCCTCTCTCCTCTCTTTCTTTATCTTAAGGAGGGTGTGTAGTGTGTGCTTACCTGTGGGCCCCGCACCGCTGTACCGCCACTCAAAGATATGTGGGGGCCTATTTTGCAGGAGTATAGGAGTCATCATTGAGAAGGGTATTTGATGATGGTCTAATACGGGGGATTGGGATCCTACAGAAGGGTTTGGAGTCACCACCTAGGATTATGGGCCTAAGACCCTGGGGTGGGCCCAATTCATGAGAAAAGGGCCCGAAAGTTGGTCTGGTCTAAAGGTTTAGGGTATGTGTCAAGTTATAAAGTTGGGAAGGTGTTAGGCACCCAACCTACCCAGTTCAACCGGTCTTCCTACTAGATGCTTGAGAACAAAAATATTTCATAATTATTTATATTTCGTATGCATGGCTAGGTTATCACATATATATACATTGATTGAATTTAAATAATCATGTACACTAAAACAAGGTCAATATAAAGTCTAAATTATGCTACTTTGGGTGAGAAATTATACCTGAGCTTGACCCATGTTTCGGGTTAAGAGGGGTGGACCCCCTGATTAATGCTAGCACGAGCCTTCTTGTGGATTCTCTTGGCTCAGGGGAAGATGGACTTGACCTCCAACTTCTTTTTTCAAGAGATGCTAACTATGATAATATTCAGACAGAGTTCCCTCTAGGAACGGTTACTTTCGAATTTGAATTCTGGCAGAGCTTCGGCTAGGGAAGGCTACTTCTGGGCTTAGGCTGAGGTGTCAGTTCGGTAGTGCTTCAGCTACGGATGGGCTACTTTCGTATTTTGGTTGAGGTGGTACTCTGACAGAGCTTCTGTTGGGGACAGGCTATGGGAGGGCTATGATGAGGTGGCACTTTGACAGAGCTTTCGTAAGGAATAGACTATGGGAGGGCTAGGCTAAGGCTTGAAGAAATTTGAATGATTGAAGAACTTCGATGGCTCGAAGAACACTTCGAATCTTATGAAGATCTTTTCGAAGAATTGAAGAACCTCAAGGGGGGAAAGGAAGGCATAGCTTCTCCTACACAAAATGCTCACTAAAAAAAACTCAGATGATTCAAGAACTTCGAAGCCCCGAAGAGCACTTCGAAGATTCAAATCTTATGAAGATCTCTCCGAAGACTTGAAGAACCTCAAGGGGGAAGGGAGGAGAGAGGGCTGAGCTTCTCTATAAGGGGTGCTCACTAGGAGGCTTGAGTCTGAAAAACCAAAGGGAGGGGGTATTTATAGATTTTTTTGGACCAATGGGGAGGAAAGGGGGATTTCCTTGGCCAATAGGGTTAAAAAGTGAATTTTCTTGGCCAATAAAGTAACAAAGTAAATTTTTAGGCCAATGGAGTGAAGGGTAAATTTCTTTGGCCAATGAGGTGCAAAGTTGTTTTTTTGGGCCAATGAGGTGAAAAGATGCTTTTTTGGGCCAATGGAAGGGAAGAGGTAATTTTTTTGCTAATGGGGAAAAAAAATTTTTTTTTGGCCAATAGTGTGAAAAGATACTTTTTTGGGCCAATGGAGGTCGTGGTGTAGGGTACACTAGCGGGGCAATGTGGAGTACACAAGTGGGTGAAAAGGGAATCTCCTCACAAATCTAATCATCGGAGTGAGGATTCCGATTGTCGATTAGGGCACGGGCAGTGGCGGTGCAGCAACAAATAGGGAGCCGGTATTGCGAGGTGTCGCATCGCAGGCATCGGTAGCCGACGGGGCACCAGGCTATAGGCAGGGGCATCGGGCATCAAGCGGGGGCACCAACCAGCTGTCGAGGGTCCCCAGAAGCTGGTTGGGGTGCTGGGCTACAGGCAGGGGCACCGGGCATCAAGCGGAGGCACGAGGTACACAAGGGATCGCAAGGCTGCGAGGTTTGCTCGCATGGGGTGAGGTTTGGATGCTCATGACAAGGTGTGGGTGCTTCCATGGGCGGGGTTTGGATGCTCATGGCCAGGTGTGGGTGCTTGTATGGGTGGGGTTTGGATGCTCATGGCAAGGTGTGGGTGCTTGTATGGGCGGGGTTTGGATGCTCGTGGCAAGGTGTGGGTGCTTGCTTGGGCGGGCTTTGGATGCTTAATGTGTAACTTCTGGGAATGATTGTGGGAGATCCAATGGTTCAATTTTGACATACTATATATTGTTGGAATCGTGATTCCGAGCACTATTCATCCATACAGTCACTTTGGATCAAATTCTTTCGTATATGAGAAGTCATAATTGGAGCCTTCTTTTCTCTCACATGGGATTTCTAGGGTTTCTGGGTGAGTATGGAATGCTTCTGGGTTGGGTTACCTCAGTCAATTGTCATCTCTGTCGATCGAAAGTGAGAGGTCGCATCCACAATCTGTAAGTCATCATAACCGGGGGAGGGTGACAAAATTTGGTGTCTACACCTATAGAATAAGATATCCATTAATTTTTTTATATGAATAATATACACAATTTTATACCAATCATTTGGGTTAAAACTTTGACTCGAACCACATTGGACAATATTCAAACCTACTAAGCTTTGTTATAGATTAATACCGACATCAATATTCTCTCTCTCTCTCTCTCTCTCTCTCTCTCTCTCTCTCTCTCTGCTAAAAGATAATTTTATAAGAAAATAAAAATAGACGGCACCAATTGAGCAATACAATCACCGGCAAGACACAGGATCCCACCTTCGGCATTGCCATCAGCAGGACCCTAGACCACCCACTACCGAAACCTATAATAAGGCTTAGAAGCTTCATCCTTTTCCAGGAATTCTGATACATGGTACGAAAAACTGTCATTGAAAGAAGAGCACCTTGCTTTGATAGCTTTCTTAGCCAGATAATCCGCCACTGAGTTCCCTTCTCTAAAATTATGAGATATTTTCCATGTTGTCTTGTCCAAGTATTGCCTGATGTGATTCCATCTTTGCAAAGCAAACCATGGAATTTTTTGTTGCCGCACCACCAAAACCACCGTTGTTGAATCAGATTCTATCCAAAGGAAAGGAATAGACATCTCCTTTGCTTTCATTAGCCCCTGCATCAGACCTTCAAACTCAGCTTCATAAATTTCTTTCACCCCCAAGTAGACACTACATGACCATAGACACCTACCATTATAATCTCTTATGATCCCTCCAGCCCTTGTACTTCCAGGATTCCCCAAGGAACTTCCATCAAAGTTCAACTTAACCCACCCCATAGGTGGTTTGCACCAACAAACTTCTAGAGGAGGCTTTATTCCTACACTAGTGATATTTAGGCCCAATATTCTACAGCTAAGAGTGTCATTCACCGATTTTATTACAATTTTCACCTCCGGAATGCTCTCTCTAATGTCCTTCTTTATCATATCAAGCATATACCTTAGCTACCTCTGTCGATCATCAAATCATTGGCCATTTCTTTCTTTCTAGATATTCTCAGCCCCAATTATTAAAGCAATTTAACCATGCCTCTTTAAGAGCAATTACCTTAATTCTTCTCTTCCACCACTTCATGAAGCATTATAGAGACTCATGACTCCTCCAATGGATTGCAAACCAATCGTAGACGTTCTTCCAAACTTCCCTTGCAAATGGGCAGTGTACCAAAAGATGGTCCAAATCCTCACTGAAACACCTGCGTAGCTCACATCTCGAAACCATGTTAACACCTTTTCTTATAGCCGCCTAATCAATAGGCAATTTCTCATGCATAATCCTCCACCCAAATATAGATAATTAAGGTTGCAACTGTTTATAGCAAACCAGCACCTCCCAAGCTACAGTATCCTTTGTCCTTTTGATCTGATTCCAAGCTGATTTAACTGTGAATTTCCCATATGAATTGGGACTCCAAACACACTTATCTTCGCAATCGTATATGGGAAGAAGAATCTCCATCGCTTTTCCCATAAATCCATAAATCCATTCATCATATTCGACTAGTCATAAGGGAATTGCCATTCAAAAATCCCTATGACTCTATCAACCTTTCTTTTAAAAGCTTCATCAGGGCCTAACTCCATCTCCATTATCTCAGCAATAGTCTCTGAACCCAACCACCTATCCTTCCAGAAATTTATCTTTCTTCTATTCCCTACTATCCATCTTTCCTTAGAAGACACAAAATCCCACATCTTTCTAAAGCTCGACTAAATTGATGAAGATTTATAACCTTTCCTCAACGATCCATCTTCTTTAATAAGCTTTGCTCTCAGAAATCTGTAAGCAGGATCACCATCATGTTAAATCTTCCATACTACCTTGGACAACATTGCTTCATTGACCTCTCTTAGTCTTCACAAACCTAAGCCACCCTCTGATTTCGGCTTGCAACACTAATCCTAACTCACTGTAATGGACCCAGACCCATCCACATCCCCTGTCTAGATAAAATTTCTGATCCACTTCTCCATAATTTGGATCAGCGCAAATGGCCACCAATACACTGAAAAACTATGCATGGGCATTCCAGCAACAACTACCCTAACCAGCTCCACTCTACTAGTAATAAAGAGCAACCTTCCTTTCCATCCTACAAGCCAAGCTTTCACTTTATCCATAATAGGGAGGAGAGCATCCTTCTTCACTCTATCTTTGAAAATCTCCATCCCCAAGTACTTAGTAGGGAGATGACAAACAGGTATACCCAGCTCCAATCCTATTGCCTGCTTCCTAACTGCAGGGATGTTCACCATAAACAATTTGCTCTTCTCCAGGCTAATGCATTGGCTAGAAAATTTTTCATACAAAGTTAGGAAGAATTTAAGATTCTTGACATACCTTATTGACGCATTGGTGAAAATAAAAATGTCATCAGCAAATAACATATGGCTAGAAGTTTGGATTCGACGAGGACCATGCAATGCTTTGATCTTCTTCTCCCTGAGCAGCCCATTCAGCCCTCTGCATAGAACCTCTTCCACCAAAATAAATAATAAAGGAAATAAAGGATCTCCTTGTCTCAGCCCCCTTTCAACACCAAAGTACCCCACAGGCCACCATTTAACAGAATCGAGATTTTATAGAAGCCAGCATCTGGTGAATCCACCCAATCCAGGTTTTTGAGAATCCAAACTTCCTCATAATTAAGTACAAAAATTTCCAATTAATGGTGTAATACACCTTCTTGATATTTATTTTAATGCCCATTCCTCCTCTTCTAGTGGCTGATGACATCATATTTGCAAGTTCTAAAGCCAAACAAATGTTAGTGTGGATAATTTTCCTCTTTTGCCCCCTGCTCATCAGAAATCAGCCTCGGGAGATAACTGGTCAGTCTCAGAGCTAATACCTTCAAAATTATCTTGCAAAAAAAGTTATCCATACACAAGGGTCTGAATTTTTCTAAAAATACAGCCCCTTCTACTTTCGGAATAAGCATAAGAAAATTATTATAGATCCCATGGGGCATAAATCTAGTGCTAAAAAAACTATGGATCGTATTACATACAAAAGCAATAATATCCTAGCAATGTTTATAGAACTCAACAGGGAAACCATCCAGACCCAGAGAGCTAGAAGGATCGAGAGCCCAAACCGCGTCTTTTATCTCCATATCAGTAGGCAAGCTGTCCATTCTTCTTCTATCACTCACCTCCAACTCACTTGGAATACAATTTAGCAGCTCTGAGTGATCCACCATAGGAGCCCCTTTATAAAAAATTTCATAGAACTCCACCACATATTGGTCTAGGCCTCCTCTCTCAGAGAGCACTATTCCATCCTCCTTCTTCAAGCTTCTAATAGTGTCTTTTATTCTTCTCATCGTTGCAGACAAATGGAAGAATTTAGTACAACTATCATCTTCCAGCAAATTCTTGACTTTTCAGCCACCTCTTCTCATAATTTCCCATAGCTTTTAAATGCCATGTCTTTGCATCAGCCTCCTGAGCAAATAAGGCATCATCCAGGCCAGTTGCTTCAATTCTCTACTAAATCACCCCCATCTCCTTCTTTGCCTCCTCAAGCTCCACATTAAAATTAGGACAAGCAGATCTTGCCCAAAGCTTCAAAACACGCTTAAGTCTTTTAAGCTTTTGGGCAACCCCATAAATATTATTTCCTGTTGTCTAACACATCCAAGAATCCTTGACCACCTACACAAAATCCCTGTGTTCTACCTACTGCCTATGAAATCTAAAAGGGTAGTTTGTTGGTTTCATCACTGGCACAAAGTTAATATAAATTGGAGCATGATCAGGCCCAATTCTCTGAAGCACCTACTACACACTCTCATGAAAGAACTCAACCCAAGCATCATTACAAAAACTCCTATCAAACATAGCCGATACATTATCTCTCCTCCTATTATTGGTCCAAGTTAACTTTCTCCCCTGAGATGGCAGTTGCATTAAAGAGCATATGTCCACCATGGCACCAAACTCCGCCACTGATCCCATATTAAAGGCACCTGGGCCTCTCTTCTCAAGGGACACTAGGGTGGCATTAAATCCCCTACCATAAGCTAAGGATAGCTAGGGCCAAGCCCCGAGGTAGCCAAATTCTCCCAAAGCTCTCTTCTTCTAGCTCTAAAACAGTTGCATGAACTACTGAGACATATATAGCTTTCTGAAGCTATTCAGCAAAGAACTATATGTTGATCTGACACAGACATAATCCCTGGTCTTCTAATATTCCTCTTGCACATAAGACATAAATTAGGCACTTTATCTACTCTACTGTTATGCATAAACTCTACATCAAATCCTAATCTATTAAAAAATAATTTGGGATAAGCACTAACCTCAATCATCGGCTCCGCAATACATAAAATATCCGGCTGCCTTTCCTTCACAATATTCCCTAAGGCCAGTTTTGTCACTGCCTTCTCCATACCTCTAATTTTCCAAAAGAGGACTTTCATTCTTTACTTTTAGGGAACAATATGGCCAAACTTCATGTGAGCCTGCTCCACATTGCCAGTAGTGTTTCCCTTCTTGTTCTTCTTGCGCATCCCAGGCCTAGGCTCTGCCACTTCCTCTCTTGAGGACATTCTCATCTCTACAGACATCTTCATGGTGAATGATAACTGCCCCACACCTAACCTAATTGGGCAAAATAACATTTACTTGTTTCCAAGTCTGCTTCTGTCTAGCCTCAAGGCATGGACCAATGAGCCCCCCATGCACCCCCTCCACAATTGGTTGTTGTTTGAGTTAAAAAATATGTTACCGCAAGTGTACACATATTATAGCCAACGGGTCGATCACAAGGAGATCTTACCTACTCTAAGCACTGCGAGAGTAAACAAGGGATGGTTGATTTTAGATTATGGTCTTAAAACATGTATATAAAAGAAAGAAAATGACTTACACATTCAACATCTAAATTAAACAGTTCTACCATCGGATTACTTTAATTAGAGAAGTAAAATAAATGTTGAAAACAACTAAAAAAAGAATCTGTAAATCATAAAGCTAAACTAATAAATAAAGAACTGAAATAGAAAACAAGTAAAGAAAAATTCTCAATACATCGGTTGAATTTCTGGGAGAGGCACTACTGTAGGCATCACCTTCAATCATTGCACATATGTAAATAAGAACAAAAGGAAAAAAAAATAATACTCATGAATAAAATATCAATCTTTAATGAGTAGGCTTAATATTGGAGAGAGGTGATAGGGGACACATCATCGTCAATTTGAGCTCCTACCAATGAAAGACCCTCAAACAATAGGCCAAACTTCCGAGGGAGGCATAGCCAAACACACCTCTTCAGTTTTAGAACATATAAATTGAGGTCACACACACACACACACTAAGTAGATAGTAATTCAAAATTTAATCTAGAAAAAAAAAAAAAAACATAAAAATGCTAATTCCTCTACTTGTATTTAAATAAAAATCTTAATTCTACTAATAAACTGTCATACCTTGATTATGTGTATGCTAAATTGAAACTTGATTGATTTGGAGTGATGGTACTGGAACAGAATTATTGATGAAGAATTTGCTCTCTTGAACTTGAAAACTCTTGATTCTTGTCACTTGAACCAATTCTTTCCTAGAACTAGAAAGTTTGAAAGCTAGAACTATGGATTGCACTAATTAAATTAACTCAACTATGAACTAAATTAACAAAGTAAATGAGAACCACTGCTCATACCATTACCTGGTTATACATGTGAGCATCCAACACTTATTCTTATGCTTCTAAAAATACCCCTCTTCTCCTTGAGGTGAATGATCTTCTAGAGCCTGTTCACGCTGGAAACCTCACCAAAGTTGTCGTCCCTCAGGATGAGTATTAAGACATATTAGCTAGGTATTGTTTTGCTCAAATCAGCAGACTAAACTTCAGATTCATATCCCCAGGATATGTGAGAAGAGAAGCTCGAGAGCTCTGGAATCTCAAGGGTAACATGAAAATGGTGCCTATGGGAAAAGGTTTCACTATTTTCTGGTTTGAATCTGAAGGCGATATGGCATCCATATGGAGGAGAAGCCATGTTCGAGTGGGAAAGCAATATGTCAGAGATGGCATCCTGATTTCAATATAAATGAGAAATTCATTAACAATGCTCTGGTCTAGGTGCGCTTCCCTGATCTACCTCTAGAATATTGCCATGAAAAGGTGCTATTGATGATGGCAAAGGTGGCAGGGTGGCCTATTTCTCTGGATCAACGTACTAAGAGGTCTCGTGGAGATGGAAGTGGGGGGTGTTAGACTTGAGGATATTCAGGTAGAACGCAGATAACCTGGCTTTACAAATCTTCTCAGGTTCAAACAACTTCTAATTTATGAAGATTCTTTGGGCAAGTATGGCTTTTTCAAAAAGGTTGGGCACATCATTAACGATTGCAGAGAGAAGAAAGCTAAGGACCTAAGGAAGTCGGCGATCGATGGCATCCCCGTGTGATCTATGATGATGAATCCCTAAGGGGGTTGTGATGCCCGCCACTATCCCTCCCTTGGGCGGTCCTAGCCAGGTAGGAGATCATGGCACTAAAGTGAATGGCCACACCCTATACGGTGGTGGAAACACTATGCGCGGTGGAAAGATAATCCAAGGAGTGGAAGAGGATCTTAGAGAGGATATTCCAAATTTAGAAGATGAGGCAGACAATGGATTGAATTCCATTCAGAATCCTTCTATAGAGATTTTGGTTAAGCCCCAGTTAAGGAGACCTACTCCTTAGGCGCTAATGTGGAGATCTCTTCTAGCAATAAAGCAATTAGTCCTAATAAGGAATCTTTTTCAAATAATAAAAATCATGATCGGTTGGAGGTGGTTCTTGGTGCTAAGGATGGGTCCAACCCTACGAGTTTGGGTATAGGTATGGGTATGGAGCAGGGGCTATACTACACCGACTTTAACCCAGATCCTGAATCTGATGCCTCTGATGTTGGGTTGGACTCTCAAAGTAGTAGGTCAGGCTAAGGAAGGTGTTCGAAGAAGCCTCAGGTAGGTTGGTCACGGTAGTATTGCTTCTAGGGGAGGGCATGCAAATGTCAGAACTGCCAGCCAGCGTCAAACAACCAGAGTTAATCCAATGGAAGGTGTGGTGAGGGTTGAGCCTGCCACCTTGCATAGAGATGAAGGCCTGACTAGATGGACTAGAATAAAGAAGAAAAAAGGCAAGCAGGTGAATGCCAAGGATTGGTCTGATGCTAGGACTGATTGGAGAAATACCCATATGTGATCATGCGAATGCTCTTCTGGAACATTCGTGGTATGAAGAAGGTTGCAGCTAAAGTGTCGCAACCCACTTTCAGTAGACCCAACTTACCATTAGGAATATCGGCGATGTGAGGAAGACACATACCTATCTTACAAACCTACCAGGATCTCTGATAGTAGCACCTGAACATTTCACAATCTCACATCACAAACCAACTAAAAGTAGCTGAATCAGAACATACTAGCAGGATCATCAATAAAATGAGGAAATGTCTAATGATAAAATATATACCATAACCGAGTTATTCTATTACAAGCATCCATGACTTAAAAATAATAAGTTTAAAAATGTACCATCTACAAACTCGTATCAAAATCACCAAAAATACACCAAACACCTCATGGTGCTGCATATGCATAGAAATCACAAGCACAGTCCTGGCCATGCTCCTCCGCTTCCGACATCCACTAGTCTCTCACTCTGTACTCAGCTCCAAAGGACAGAGAATCACTAGCCATAGGCACGATTGTACCTGCATCATCATCTAAAAATTGTGTATACATTGGGTGAGCTTTCCAACTCACTCAGTGATGGGTGGGGTTCAAGCACACCCAAGCAAAACAATCACAGTAATAAATTATGATGCATGATAATAGAAATTAGACACATAGTCCATGATGCTCATGATGTAATTCATTTATTTTATTATCCACCTAACAATACAACTAAGTCTGGTAAATGCTACTATAACACATTAGGCTGCATCCCTCGTCTCGAAACTGCCATCGACAATGCAAGGATACAAACCCTAGCCATGAATAGAACCCTGCCAATCCCTATATGCGACCATGGGTCACCCAGCAAACCCTTGATAACCCGCTCCTAGCGTCATGGCACCAATACTAATCATCAGCCATGCCTGATAAGTTCCCACCTCCTGCAACAATCACATTGTACTATGGGTGTAGCATTCTAGAAAGGCACATTGAACATACCCCAATGGGTTATCCAACACCTTAACCCTTGTTGGGAAAGGTTCGTAGCATAGGGAGTGATACCTAACAACATATATGCTACATTCCTTCATAATGATACAGTTAATATGAATTACACCATACAGGTAACACCTCGGCCACAAAGTGTAGTCCATCTCCAAATACAATCACGGGTACACAATACTGGTAACACATAGGCCACAAAGTATAACCTGTGACCGTTTACCTAATCTAGCATGCATATAATAGTCGAGTATAGACTATGCAACCCCAGTACCAATCGTCGGCCACAAAGCGTATCTATTTCCAAATGTAGCCCCAAAGTACATGATACCGGTAACACATCGGCCACAAAGTGGAATCCACGACCACAACTAACTCTAATGTACATAATCAATGCATAAATGCAACATACATACGGCAATCATGGCACCGGTACCACCTCAGCCACGCCAGATTTCTTCTCATACATACAACAAACACACATTGATTATGGTACCAGTTCCACCTCAGCCACACTAAATCCCGCCATACATATCCATAAACATCTCATATCAATTAAATAAAATTGTAACATGTGGTAGATCATCGTCATCATGTGAACAATATAATAAACATGTACAAACCTACACATATGAGCAATTCTAGAATAATAAACATTCCCAAAAATAAAGCTATCCATCCCTCACTTGGTTTATGATCATGTGTGTTAGGGTTTAAGTACGGCCACCGATCGATCAACTCAACTTTGACCTCGGGGCAAGTGCATGTCACTGTCCTAAACACAAAGTCAACCGTACATTAGTACGTGTTGAAAACACAAGAAGGGGCCCATGTGGGTTACTCCCGAAGGATACAGACAAGGTTCCCCAGTGACAGTAATGTCACCGAAAACACCCACCAAAAATAGGGTATTTCCACCAGAAATATCAGTCCTGTTTCCAGTGGAACTGGTAGAGAGCTCCTAGGGCTCTGAGGTTCACTGAAAGCAGCCCACTAGAAGTAGGCCCAGTGTTTTTGATGGCTTGCTTCTGATGGTAGTACAGAATTACCTCCAGCTCAGGCCTGATCACCGAGACTTATTCCATGGAGTTTGTAGGGAATGTTCCTAGCATCATTCTAAGCCAATAAAATCCTGATTCCATCATGCCATTTGGGAGATACATCAATCGAATGATCAAAAACCTAGGTTGTCATTTGGTCATTCTTGTTGCTGGAGCTCATCAGACTTGGTTTGAGCTCGACAATGGCACCGGGAAGGTAGAATACACATTACCCGACCTCAAGGGGGTTTGTACACTAATATTATACCAACACCTAGCTTAACCTAGTTCAAAATGAAGAGTGAGGGTAGTAGGAGTGATTGTAATTACCTCCGGTAGTGATTCTGGCAACTAGGCAGCAGCCGGCACCAAGGTAATTCTCCTCCCTTCTTCTTCCTCTTCTTCTTCTTCTTCTTCTTCTTCTTCTCCTATTTCTCTTCTCTCCTACGTTTGAGCAAAGTGGAAATGAGGAAATGAATTCCTCATTTCCCATTTCCCACTTATAAGGCAAATAGGCCTTAGGGTCCGTTTGGTTGAACCCTATTTGGACCGATCGGGTTAATACAATTTTCAGAGCACAAGAACCCAACTACTTAGGTCCATGAAATGCTCATGTCACGAGGAGTGTGTGAAGAATGATTTGGGATCATCTGAGACTTTTTATGATGTGAGTGGTGGGACCCACGGGCATCAAAACCTTGACAGCAGTCTATTTGGCTCACTGAAAATAGCCCATCGGATTCAAGCCCAATGCTTTTGGTGGCTTGGTTCCAGTGGTCAAGATACCTATCTTGACTGCTTGTTGTCCTCCAATCAGCCTTGCACAGGTAGTTTCCCTCTACCATGCTCATAGCCTTTCGGCCACTTCAGTACATACTGGGATTCATTTTAGGGGAGTTAGGTCACTTATCGTTTGGGATCGGGAGGTACAAATCCCCTCCAGTTAGATTGGCATGTAATGCACGAACATGTAGGGTCATCTCTCTGCCTTCGAAAATGAGCAGCCACAAGCCAAAACCTGGCTGTACTTTTGATCTCTGGTCCGAGACCTATTATAAAAGTTTAAATTAGACCGGGTCTGGGCAAGGGTGTAACATTTCTCCCACCTTACAAGAATTTTGTCCTCAAAATGGAACATACCTGGCAAATCAAACAATCTAGGATACTACTTCATCGTCTCATCTTCATGTTCCTAGGATGCTTTCTGTTCGGGGTGGTTCTTCCATTTCACCTTGACGAAGGAAATGGTGCGGTTGCGGACAGTATGTTCTTTCCAGTCAACAATCTTCTCTAGATACTCCACGTAGGAAAAATCCTCATCCAACTCACGGGGTATGTAAGTCAAGACGTGAGTAGGGTCAAAAATGTACTTCCTCAACATGGACACATGGAAGACATCATGTGTACCCTCCAACTTTGGTGATAAAGCTATCTGATAAGCTACTAGTCCGATCCTTTCCAGTATATCGTACGGTCCCATAAACCTCAGACAAAGCTTTTCCTTCTTGTCCAACCGCATCACCCCTTTAACTGGGGAGATCTGCAAGAACACCTTGTCTCCAACTTCAAATTCTAGATGTTTCCTTCTGACATTTGCATAGCTTTGCTACCTGGACTAAGCTACTTTAATTCTTTCTCTGATCACATTCACCTTCTCACTAGTAGTCTGTATTAAGTCTGGACCTAGAATATGCCGCTCACCAACCTCATCCTAATAGAGTGGAGTCTGGCACGTTCTGCCATACTGTGCCTTAAATGGGGACATTCCGATGGTGGCCTGATAACTGTTGTTGTAGGAGAACTCAATAAGGGAAATGTATTCATCCCAACTATAACTCATATCTAAGGCACATACTCGAATTAGATCCTCCAATGTCTGGATAGTCCTTTCGACTGACCATCAGTTTGTGGGTGAAATGCAATGCTAAAGTTTAACTACATGCCCATAGCCTTCTGCACACACATCTAGAACTTGAAAATAAATCTGGGATCTCGATCAGAGATAATGCTAAATGGTACACTATCCAACTTGATGATGTTGTCAATATACAACTTAGCCAACTTGTCCATAGAAAATATGACCTTGATTGGGATAAAGTGAGCTACCTTGGTCAAGCAGTCCACAACTACCCAAATGGCATCCATACACTTCTGAGTGCAGGGTAGGCCTGTGACGAAGTCCCTGGTAATATTCTCCTATTTTCACTTCAGAACAGGTAGGGACTGTAATAACCCATGGGGTCTTTGTCTCTCAACCTTGACTTGCTGGCATGTGAGGCATCAAGACACATGTGTGGTCACATCATTTTTCATTCCTTTCCACCAGTAGGAGCCCTTGAGGTCCTTATACATTTTAGTGCTGCCGGGGTGAATGGAGTATGGAAAGTTGTGTGCCTCCCTCAAAACTGTCTCTCAAATCACCATCACTAGGAACATACAACCTCCATTTGAACTTGAGAATCCTGCTTTTAGTTACAGAGAAATTCGGGTCCTTCTAGGTTTCTTCTTTGTATTCTGCAATCCGCTTCTATAACTCTGCATCAGTACCCTGAGCTGCAGTGATCCTATCCACCAAATTAGGTTGTACCACCAATGTCGATAGTGACAAGGTGACACCTTCCACTAATACCTCCAAGTCTAGTTTCTTGGCCTCCTCTATGAGATTCTTATTGGTGGTCAGTGATATAAGAGTTAATGACTGGGATTTTTCACTAAGTGCCTCAACTACCACATTAGCCTTTCCTAGGTGATAGTGAATAGTATAGTCATAGTCCTTCATCAACTCCAACCAACGCCTCTGTCTCATGTTGAGCTCCTTTTGGGCGAAGAAGTACTTGACACTTTTATGATCATTGAAGATCTCACTCTTCTCACCATACAAGTAGTGCCTCTAGATTTTCACTGCAAAAATCATTGCTGCGAACTCCAAATCATGGGTGGGGTAGTTCTTCTCATAATCCTTCAACTGATAGGATGCATAAGCAATGACTTTCACATGCTGCATCAATACACAACCCAATCCTAGCTTGGAGGCATCACTATACAGAACCATACCACCAGCACTGGTTGGAATAGTCAGAACTAGAGCGGACACCAAACTTTACCTTAGCTCCTTCAAGCTCTTTTCACAAGCATCCGATTACTCAAATTTCACGCCCTTCCGGGTGAGTCAGATCATTGGGGTAGCAATGCAGGAGAAGTTCTCAATAAACCTCCTGTAGTGTCTAGCCAATCCCAGAAAACTACGTATGTCCACCACACTCTTTGGATTCTCCCATTCTAGGACTACCTTCACCATGCCTGGGTCAACCTCTATACCCTTGTCTGAAATAATGTGGCCTAGGAATGCCACTTGTGGCAACCAAAACTCGCACTTGCTGAATTTGGCATAGACTTGCTTCTCTCTCAGGCATTGTAGTACTAATTTCAGATGAACAAAATGTTCCTCTGCACTCTTGGAGTAAATCAAAATGTCATCAATGAATACAATCACAAACTTGTCTAAGACATCCTGGAATACCCGGTTCATCAAATCCATAAATGCAGCCGGTGTGTTAGTTAACCTGAATGACATCAACAAGAACTCCTAATGTCCATACCTTGATCTGAAGGCCATCTTGTTGACATCATTATCCTTGTGCCTGAGCTGGTGATAGCCCGATCTAAGGTCAATTTTTGAGAATACCTTGGCACCCTACACCTGATCAAATAATTCATCTATCATTGGCAAAGGATATCGGTTCTTGATGGTTAACTTATTAAGCTCTTGGTAATCAATGCACAACCTCATAATTTCGTCTTTCTTCTTGACGAACAATACCGGTGCTCCCTATGGAGACACACTAGGTCTAATGAATCCCTTCTTCAAAGATCCTGAAGTTACACCTGTAATTCTTTCAACTCTGTGGGGGTCATGCGGTAAGGAGCTTTTGAAACTAGTGCCAAGTTGGGGAGTAGGTCTATAGCAAACTTTGTCTCTCAGTCTGGGGGCAAACTTATCAAGTCATCCGAAAATACATCAAAAAATTCTCTCACCACATTAAGCTCGGTCAATGGCCTAATCTCTATCTCAGTATCCATCATAGATGCTAAGTAGTCTTGACACCCTTTATCTAGTAACTTCTTCATCTAGAGTGTAGATATAATAACCTTCTTGGATTTCTCGGGCTTATCCCCTTGGAACACAAACTCATCATCATCATGAGGTCTGAAAATGATAGTCTTTTCTGCACATAGCACACTAGCTCTGTACAAGAGCAACCAGTCCGTTCCTAGAATCACGTCGAAGTCGATCATAACCAATTCGATTAAGTGAGCATTCAACTCATGTTCACTTATAGTCACTGGACAAGGCTCATATACATAGTTCAGACCTACTACACTCCCTGTAGGGGTACTCACTACCAAACATTGAGTTAGTCCCTCAGGTGGAATTTCCACCTTCATCACAAGTGTCAGTGACACAAACAAATGCGAGGCTCCTGAGTTAAATAACACATGTGCAGGCAATAATGATATCAATAATGTACTTGTCACTATACCGGGTGCAGCCTCAGCATCTTCTGTAGTCATAGCAAACACTCTACCCTGTGGGGGCTGCACTGGTCTAGGTGTTGCATAGGTCTGCTAGGGCCTAGGTGGCATAGTGTATGGTGCAGCACCTAGCCTCCAATAGGGGCATGTCCTCGCTAGGTGGCCTGGCTAATCATAATGAAAACACCTTGGGCTCGATCCCGAAGAATGAGACGCAGCACTAGATTAAGAGGACTGGGAAGTCTAACTAGCTTTAGGCTTTCTAAACTATATTGGAGTTAGGTTGATATAAGGCACTCGGAAGGGCTTGCTACCTCCCTTGGAATTAGTAGACCGGATTGGCCTCTTTCCCCGTTCCCTGCTAGGCTAAGAAATTATCTCTATGCCGGTCTTCAATAGACTTAGCCACTTAGACCACCTCAGCATAAGTCTACAGTTTCAACCCAACTATAGTTGATCCAATACCTGGCCTCAACCCTTTCTCAAACTTCTTTGCTTTGGCCCTATCATCTCTGAGATTCCCAGGAGAAAAATCTAATAGCTTCTCAAAACGTTGCTAATACTCGAGCACAGACCAGGAACCTTGCACCAATTGAGAGAATTCATTCTCTCTCCTATCCCAAAAGATTTCTGAAAAATAGTCCTCAAAGAAGGTCCCTTTGAAGTCTGCCCAAGTAGGGTCTGGGTTACCCACCCTCAGAATGGGCCCAGTAGCACTCCACCAATCTTCAGCCTCATTTTGCAACTGATAGCTAGTACACAAAATTTGCTCTTTGATGCAGCCCATTAGCCTGAACACCTTTTCCATACCACCAATCCGTCTTAATGGATACAATGGTTCTTGGCCCACCTTGGAGAAATATGGGGGTCTAAGCCGTTGAAACTTCTCCATCATCTTTGTTAGGTCAGTTCAGCCTTCTACGTGTGCTTGGACTTGTTCCGGTGCCAGGTCTTGTACATGCCCATGCACATTTTTCTTTCTATGCCCATACACTTGTGCAACACCTAATGTTTGAAGGGTAGCCGATCCAGTAGGTACCAGAACAGGTGCCGGTGGAAGGAGGTGCGGGCAGTGCACTATAGGCTCCCATTGCCGCTTGGATCTGATCATCAATCCCGGCCATGAACTGATTTCGTCTTTCCTCAACTCCTCGCATCATATTATCCATGATGGAGGCCACATCATGAGTAGTAAGCATCAGCAGAGTCGGAGGTGCATTATGGGGTCTACCCTGATTCCGTGTAGGGGAAGTAGGAGGTGACGGGCGTGACTGGGATTAGGATCGAGTGTTTTGACGTGACCTGACTCCTGTGGAGGAATCCAATTAGTTCACATGCACATATGAGGTTGCATGTAGTTTGGAACACATACATGCCCAGTGGGTCCCACACATATATAATAGGAAAAAATTAGGGTTAGATCATGCATAAGTGGGGTCCATAATAATTTAGATCGATCGCATGCATATCATTAAGGTCATATAATTAAAGGAATAAAATAATAATAAAGATTTAGGAAATAAAATAAAATTTTATTTACAAAAATAGCCCACCGGAAATAGAGACTATTTTCACCAGAAATATGGATTGGTTCACCAAAAATATCAGTGTTATTTCCGGTGACCAAAACAGAGAGCAAATTGGGACTTTTTCTTTCACCAGAAACAGACACCGGAAGCAGGTCCAGTGTTTTTGGTGGACCTAAAATCATTATAAAAGGGTTCAGGATTGGTGTTTAATTCACAAAACCGTAATCTAACTCATGGAGAAGGTGAGGAAATGGCCAAGGAGAGTTTTCCAACTCATTACACACTTTTTCCCTATGATTTCGCGATTGATCGACGCCATTTATGCATCTAAGGTATGTTTTCTTCCTTCTCTAACCTAGTTTTGAGATTTTCTTCTCTGTGAGCTTTGTTTCAACCTCCTAAACTAGGTTTTGCTCTTTGAATGCTTAGGAATCATATTGCAAGCATATTTGGACGCCATGTATGTACTCGTCGTGCCGTTGCACAAGAGGAACAAGCCTTCCCCACTGAAGCACAGTACAACCCACTCCTATTCCACTCTGTGCCTAAGCAAGATCATTGGGAAAGCTTCAAGTACAGTAATGTGGACCCAGGGAAATACATGAGGATGAGAGATTTTTGACAGCTCCACCTCTATCAATGCTTTGAGATGATTAGGTGGTACTGCATCTTGAAACCCAATAAGAAATACTACCCAAGGCTGGTGAGGTTATTCTACTCCAACCTCCAATGCTTGAATAGAGGCACTGAAGAGATGCGGATCACCTCCTACATGAAGGGGGTCAAGATTTCTTTTGACATGAGGCAACTAGCCAACCTTCTGATGGTTGACAACGCTGGTGACCTAGTTTATTGCCCCCCTCGAACTCCAGCTTATGATTTCCAGAGCCCCGACACCCTTCAAGAGATAAACAACATGTTGGCCAAGCATGCTCATGGATGGGATCGCATAACCAACTACCTTGCCACTCTAAAGGTTATCTGTCACGTAGTCCATCTGAACGTTCTCCCCACCTAGGACACTCCGACGAGGTATCCGTATTGCATGCCTATGTGACTAACTGTGTTTACATGGGGTGCAGATATGTCTTTCCTATCTTCTGATGTGGACCATGGTGACTTGGTCCAAGCGAGGGGAACACAGAGTTGAGAACTTAAGCTATGGGAGGATACTGACAGACATCTTCCTTTGCTTTGGGGTGAATTTGGAGGGCGAGGGGTGCTTGGGTGACGAGGTCCTAGATTTCAACTAAGACTCCCTGAGGAAGATGACTCTAGATATGGATGAGGTATCACCTGCTGAGGAGGAGGATGAGCAGCCTATGGAGGTAGAGGGTGGCGGTGCTGGTGATATTAGTGGTTATGCCGGTGATGTTGGTGGTGTTGGTGGAGGCATTGGTAGAGGTGCTAGTTGTGTGAGGAGAGGAGCTGCCGGGGTTCCTAACCCACAAACTATGGGTTCTAGAGTGGCCCCCACTTCCCAAGGCACAAGGGGTGTGAGATCTTATAGTCTCAATGATTTTATGGCCCGCTTGGACACTACTACAGCTCTACTGAGAAGCATGGATAACCTCCTCTAGAGCATGGATAGGAACTATTGTCTCATTGACAATAGGATGGCCTCCCTAGAGGCACAGATGTAGGTGATAGTTTTTCACCTTGCCATACCATTGCCACCTCCAAGAACACATGGTCAGAACCAAGCTCAAGGCCATGGACAAAACCAGCAGTAGCAGCATCAGGAAGAGTAGTGGTATGTTGCCACTGTAGTTTTAGGATTTCCCTTTTCAATGTTTTATTCGAGTTTTCATGTTCTAGACTTTAGTTGAATTTTATTTTCTATCATTTGCTTCAGTTGTTTGAGTTTCCTATACTTAGGCTAGTTAGGATTTCCAGCTTTAGTATTTTATTTTTATGAAAAGGTGTAAGCTTATGTAATCAAATTCTTTATTTAATTAAATGGTTTTAACACCTATGCTTGTCTCCTAATTGTCAAAATTCTTTAAATTGTTATCTTTGAGATTTTTATTTAAATCTTAATTTCCCCAAGTCATGGTTTGGTTGAGATTATGAGTTAAGGCAGAGCTTCACACTTTAATACCAAGCTATCACACCCAATTTCCAGTAGACCCAACTTACCATTAGGAATACCGATGGTGTGAGTAAGACACATACCTATCTTTTAAATCTCCCAGGAACTCTGATA
Source organism: Macadamia tetraphylla (assembly GCA_022985045.1). Classification (NCBI taxonomy): domain Eukaryota; kingdom Viridiplantae; phylum Streptophyta; class Magnoliopsida; order Proteales; family Proteaceae; genus Macadamia; species Macadamia tetraphylla. The sequence goes on along the minus strand of CM040972.1, from coordinate 12,981,096 downwards.
GCAATACCTTAATATTTCACAATCTCACATCACAAACCAACTAAAAGCAGCAGAATCAGAGTATAATAGGGGGATCATCAATAAAATGGGAAAATGTCTAATGATAAAATATATACCATAATCGAGTTATTCTGTTACAAACATCCATGACTTATAAATAAGAAGTTCAAAAGTGTACCATCAACAAACTTGTATCAAAATCACCAAAAATACGCCGAATACCTCATAATGCCACGTATGCACAGAAATCACAAGCACAGTCCTGGCCATGCTTCTTTGCTTTTGGCATCCATTAGTTGTTCACTCCATACTCGGGTTTAGAGGATAAAGAATCACTAGCCATAGGCACGACCGTACCTGCATCATCATCTAAAAAGTATGTATACGTGGGGTGAGCTTTCTAACTTGCTTGGTGAGGGGTGAGGTTCAAGCACACCCAAGTAAAATAATCGCAGTAATAATTTATGATGCATGATAGTAAAAATTAAACACATAGTCCATGATGTTCGTGATGTAATTCATCTATTTTATTATCCACCTAACAATACAACTAAGTCTGGTAAATGCTACTATGACACATTAGGCTGTATCCCTTGTCTTGAAACTACCATTGACTACGTAGAGATATAAACCCTAGCCATGAATAGAAGCCTGTCGGTCACCGTATGCATCCATGGGTCACCCAGTAAACCCCTAATAACCCCCTCCTGGCTATCATGGCACCGGTACCAATCATTGGTCGGGCCTAATAAGTTCTCACCTCCGGCAACAATCACATCGTATTGTGGGTGTGGCATTCCGGAAAGGCACATCGAATATACCACAATAGGTTATCCAACACCTTGACCCATATTGGCAAGGGTTCATAGCAAAGGGAGTGATACCTAACCACATATATGCTACATGCCTTCATAATTATACAGTTAGTATGAATTATAAGATATTGTTAACACCTCAGGCACAAAGTGTAATCCATCTCCAAATACAGTCACGAGTACATGATACCGATAACACATCGGCCACAAAGTGAAATGCACGATCGTTTACCTAATCTACCATGCATATAATAGTTGAGTATAGACTACGTAACACCGGTACCAATTGTCGACCATGAAGCATATCCATTTTCAAATGTAGTCCCAGAGTACACGATACCGGTAAGACATCAACCACAAAGTGTAATCCACGACCTCAACTAACTCTAATGCATATACTCAAGGCATGAATGCAACAAACATACGGTAATCATGGCACCGGTACCACCCCAGCCACGTTGGATTCCATCTTATCCATGCAACAAACACACGACGATCACGGTACCGATACCACCTCGACCACACCGGATCCTGCCATACATATCCATAAGCATCTCATATCAATTAAATAAAAATGCAACATATCATAGATCATCATCATCATGTGAACAATATAATAAACATGTACAAACCTACACATGTGAGCAATTCTAGAAAAATAAACATTCCCAAAAATAAAGCAATTCATCCCTCACCTGGTTTATGGTCGAGTGTATTAAGGTTTAAGTACGGCCATCGATCAATCAACTCAACTTTGACCTTGGGGCACGTGTGCATCACTGTCCTAAATACAAAGGTATCCTATATCAGTATGTGTTGAAAACACTAGAAGGGGCCCACATAGGTCACTCTTGAAAGGTACAGACAAGGTTCCCCAGTGACAGTAATGTCACTGGAAACACCCACCGGAAACAGAGTATTTCCATAAAAAATATCAGTCCTGTTTTCGATGGAACTGGCAGAGAGCTCCAAAGGCTCTAAGGTTCACCAAAATCAGGCCCCATCAGAATCAGGCCCAGTGTTTCCGATGGTTTGCTTCCGTTGGCATTACAAAACTTCCAAACTTAAATTGGTGCTTTTTGGCTCGGGCCCAATTGTCAGGATTTATTCTGTGGAGTTTATAGGAAATGTTCCTAGCATCATTCTAAGCCAATAAAATCTCGATTCCACCGTGCCATTTGGGAGATGAGTTAATCGAATGATCGAAGCCCTAGGTTGTCATTTGGTCATTCGTATTGTCGGAGCTCACCGGACTCGATTTGATCTCAGCAATGGCACCAAAAAGGTAGAATACACATTCCCCAACCTCAAGGGGGTTTGTGCACTAAGATTACACCCACACCTAGCTTAACCTAGGTCAAAATGAAGAGTGAGGGTAGTAGGAGTGATTGCACTTACCTCTGAAAGCAATTCCGATAACTAGGCGGCACCAAGGTAAGTCCCCTCCCTTCTTCTTCCTCTTCTTCGTCTTCTTCTTCTCCTCTTTCTCTTCTCTCCTACGTTTAATCAAAGTGGAAATGAGGAAATGAATTCCTCATTTCCCACTTATAAGGCAAATAGGCCATAGGGTCCGTTTGGTTGAACCTTATTCTGATTGATCGGGTTAATATGACTTTTGGAGCATGAGAACCCGACTACTTTGGTCCGTGAAATGCTCATGTCATGAGGAATGTGTGAAAGATGATTTTGGATCATCTGAGACTATTTACAATGCAAGTGGTGGGACTTACGGGCATCGAAACCTTGACAATAACCTTGTTTGGCGCACCAAAAACAGCCCACCAGATTCAAGCCCAGTGCTTCCGGTGGTCAGCTATCTTGACTGCTTACTGTCCACCAACTGGCCTTGCACAGGTAGTTACCCTCGATCGTGCTCATGGCCTTTCGGCCACTTCAGTACATGACGGGATTCATGTGTGGGGAGTCAGGTCACTTACCATTTGGGATTGGGAGGTACAAATCCGCTCCAATAGACTGGCACATGATGCACGAACATGTGGGTTCATCTCTCCCCCTTCGACAATGAGCGGCCAAGGGCCAAAACTCGGCTGTACTTTCGATTTCTGGTCTGAGACCTATCACAACAGTTCAAATTAGACCAGATTAGAGCACGGATGTGACATAAAGTAACCTTAAGAATGATTATTTGTGACCACAATCCTGACATGATCTACTTGGTTGAGCCTATGATTCCAGTTTTGAAGTTTCCTAAGCTATTTTTTAATAGACTTGGGTTTGACGCAAATGTTATCTCCAATGATAAACTCAATATGCACCCAAATCTTTGGGCAATATGGAAGAAGAATTTAAAGACTTCTCTGGTCACCTCCAGCTTCGAACAATAGATATTGCTGCAAGTGGATTGGAATGATTCTCTCATTGACCTCTCTGTGGTTCATGCCAAATGCTTGAGAGCAGCTCGTAGATCCCTGTGGATGGAGCTGACGATAGGTTTTACGGGGTGGACTAGAATGATCATTGGGGACTTTAATGCAGTTTTATTTGACCATAAGAGAAGGGGTCTGGGTAGATTCTGCTTAGGGGCTACCTCTGAGTTTGGCACCATGGTGGATGCAAACTTGATGGTCCAGATTCCTTCATCTGGCAGAAAGTTTACCTGGACCAACAACATAAGAAGTGGGAATGTTGCGGCAGTCCTTGATAGGAATTTTGTGAACGAAGAATGGCTAGAGGCTTTTAATGATTACTCATAGCAGGTTCTCCCTCTTGTTTCATCAGATCATGCCCCCTATTAGCTTACTCGAGTAAGTCTGACAAGCCCTTGAACCGCCCCTTTAGAATTAATAATTTATGGATGGACCACCTTGGTTTTATTGATATGGTTAGAGAGTCTTGGCGAGGTCATATATCTGGGTCCGACCCTTTTATCCTTGGTCATAAGCTAAAGCGGCTCAAGGCTGTTATAAAATCCTGTCGCAAGAGGCTTTTCCAAACATTAATCACGAGGTGGTTATCTGGAAGGTAGAGCTTGATATGGTTCAGCATTGTATTAAGGAGGAGGGATTCTCTAAGCACATTTTTTATTTAGAGGCTGCTGTCGGGACAAAACTTTTGAATGCTACTAAAAATCAGGAGAACTTGCGTTCCCAGAAATCCAGGATCAGATGGTTGAGAGATGGAGACAGATGCTTGCAATTTTTTCATGTTATGGCCAAGGTGAAAAGATCAAAGAACTCAATCAGAAGCATCATCCTGGAGAATGGTGAGGAGATTTCTGACTAGGAGGAGTTGGGCAAATATATTTCATATTTCTATACTAACTTTTATAGGCGGGTAGATCTGGATGCCCATCCCCATCTACTTATTGCATCCCCAGAATTATCTAGGACTCAAATTGCCAGATTCTGGACTCTGTTCCTGTGGATGATGAGATCAAAAGGGAGGTTTGGGACCTCAACCCCAAAATCTCACCGAGTTCAGATGGGTGCCCGGGAGCATTCTTCAGGGCTCATTGGTAGGTCATCAGCACCGATGTGTGCAGAGTTATGAAGGATTTTTTCTCCTTAGGTATTCTCCCTAAAGGAATTGACAATAATTTTTCGCTTCTAATTCCAAAGATAGAGGGGGCAAGATCTTTAGATAAATTCTGACTATTATGCATGGGGAATTTTTTCTGTAAAATTTTGTCTAAAATTTTAGCCTCTCGCATCTCTGAATCCTCCCTAAAATTATCTCTCCTAAGCAAGGTGCTTTTCATAAGGGAAAAGTTATCCCAACAAACATTGGGTTAGCCTCGGAGCTTGCTAACCTCATGGGAAATTCTGCTCAAGGTGGCGGCCTTGAATTAAAAGTTGACATTACAAAGGCATTTGACACCCTTTCCTAGGATTTTTTGTTCAAAGTTATAAGCAAGTTTGGATTCTCTGAGACCATGATTGGTTGGATCCACACCTTGTTAAATTCAGCCAGAATTTCAGTTCTTCTTAATGGGGGGAAGGTGGGATTTTTTGAAGTCAGCAGAGGTTTAAGGCTAGGTGATCCCATATCTCTCATTCTTTTCATCATTGCTGAAGAAGTCTTATACTGTAGTCTAAGGGAGTTGGCAGCCAAATGGTTTATTAAACCCATCTCTGGGCCTCATGGTATTGAAGTCCCGACTCATCTTCTATTTGTGGATGACGTTTTCATCTTCTCAAACGCCTCCAAAAGGTATGTTAAAAATTTAAAAATTTTTCTTGTTTCATACCAAAGCTACTCTGGTTAGTTCTTTAACTTAGAGAAGAGCAAGTTATTTTTGGGAAAGATTCCATCTACCAGGAAGTAGTGGTTAGCAGAGGAATTATCCATCCCTATTTGTAATTTTCCTACCAAGTATTTGGGAGTGGAAATTTTCTATGGCAGAGTGAAAAAGGACCCCCTTCTTTCAGTGATGGACAAAATTAAAGCCAAGCTTGCAGGATGGAAAGGAAGGCTCCTTTCCATGGCTGGCTGGGTGGAGTTGGTTAAATCTGTCATTTCAGGGATGCCTTTGCATAGCATCTCTGTGTACTGGTGGCCATCTACTTTGATTAAATGTTTAGAAAAATGGATGAGAAACTTCATCTAGACGGGGGAGATTGATACTCCCAAATAAATCACAATTAGATGGGACCAGGTCTGTAAACCTAGAAAGGAGGGGCGCCTCAGCTTGAGAAGTCTTCGGGATGTGAACAAGGCTCTGCTTGCCAAATTAGCTTGGAAAATTAAGCATGAAGATTCTCAGCTGAGTAGACTCATCAAAGATAGATTTATTTCTGCTTCTAGTGTGATCAAGAAGGGTCATAAAAGATCCTCTATCTGGCCTAGGGTAAGGAAAATGTGGAGTTTTGTGGCCGAGTATGAAAGGCGGTTTACGGGTGATGGTCGCAGCATTAATTTTTAGAGAGACAACTGGGGTAATAATCCTATTTGGGAAGTCTCTAGCCTACAGGAGGAGGTGTTTTCTAACCTCAACCACACAGTTTTTGATTTTATTGAGAATGGCTAATGGGCGCTGCCTCAAGTTTACTCTGGTCTGCTTAAGAATTTTTTACATCTATTAAGACCATTAATTTGCCTCTCAGGACATGAAAGACCGCTGCCTTTGGAGCTTGGATCCAATGGGTCTCTTCTCTGTCAAGACCGCTTGGGATGGTCTCAGATCTTGCTACCCTATTGTCTCCTGGGCGGGACTGGTTTGGAATAAATTGCTCCCTCCAAGACTCTCTTTATTGGGTTGGCATTGGGGTCTTGGGAAACTTCCTACAGATGACATGATCAAGGTCCCATCTAGGTGTGAGCTCTGTGGTTCATCTTCTAAATCCTTCTCCCATCTTTTCTTTGAATGTGATTTTCTCTATATGGATTTGGAACGCTGTCTTGAATATATTTAATGTGGCCTGGGGGCAACAGCAGTTTAGCGCCTAAGCTTCTTGATTGGTGGAGAAATAAGGGAAAAGGGTGGCATTTAAAACCTTCTTGGGAGATCGGCCTATTCTCAACTATTGATGCCATTTGGTTTGAATGTAATCAAAGGTGCTTTGAGGCAATGTCTCGAAGTTAGCTTGGGATCCTTTGCCCTATTATGTTGGAAATAAGTTTCATCTGTTCTCGGATGCAAGTAATCCTTAAAACAGAATCAGATTTGATCATTTGTCGTAAGTTCAATATTGCCTTATCATCTCAGATTGACTGCTCAATCTTGGAGGACCATTGGTGCAAGCCTTTCCCTACCTGGGTTAAGCTCAATGTGGATGGATGCTCTCTTGGGAACCCAGGTCGAGCAGGGGGTGGAGGAATTTTTAGAGACCATAATGGTAGAAAGCTTCTCTGCTTCAAGTTCTACTTAGGTATCTCTTCCAACTTTTTGGTGGAGATCTGAAGCATTATAAAGTGGCTGAAACTTGCTCACAAGATGAATATTAGATGCCTTTGGATTGAGTCAGACTCCTCTGCTGCTATTTTCATTTCCCATAATAGGCTAATCCCTTGGTCAGTTCTTCAGGAGTGGTCTCATCTGTCAGATTTTCTGGACACTATTGAGTGAAAGATCTCCCACTGTTTTAGAGATGCTAATCCAATGGTGGATTTTTTGGCCAAGGATGCAGCAAAGTCTGGGATTGATAGTAATGATGTGCAGCTTCCTCCGCACGTTGCCTAATATGACATTGATGGGCACCCTCGCTTTAGATTTTATAACTTTGTGAAATAGCGGTTGTGAGTCTCTGCTGATGGCAATGCCGAAGGTGGAGACTCACTTCTTGCTTTTGTAATTTATTTTTCCTTTCTTTTCTATTAATAAAATCTGACCTTTTAATAAATAAAAAAAAAAACAAAGTAAATTAATAATTAAAAAAACTAACAATTAAAAACTGAATTGCATTATCATTAATCACTTGAATAAAAGCTTGAAGAAACATAAGAGAGAGAAAAGAGAACTACGCATAAATTGGACAAAAAAAATAAACTAAGGGGAATAATCATCCTAGGAGGGGGGAAGGGGCTTTTATAGGGCTTTGGTCTTGTCTCCTTCCTTCTACAAGTCTTCTTTAAGAACAGAAAGAAAACAAAATAAAATTCAATCTTGGTAAAAATGCTCATTCTCTGAGATATTGTGTGAGGAAAGAGAGAAATTGCTTCCAAAATTAACAGATTCCATTCCTTCCTTGCAATATTAACCAATATCTTGCAATCTTGACTAAATCAAAAAAGAATCTCTGCATAACATCTTCAAGATCTTGTGAGGTGGCAAGGAGAGAGAATAATCTTCAAGATTTTGTAGGAGAGAGGATGTGGTACCAATGAGTGGATTCCACCCCTACTGACTTTGGTTCAATGTGTGGGATGCCTTTGGACAAGTTAGTTCAAGCTTGGATCGGTTTTTTGTTCACTTTAAGCACTTTCTCTTGCATACTTAGAAACTATAAAAAAAATAAATAAATAAGAAAAACAAAAGTAGTACTATCCAAAGTGGAAAAAAATGTACACTTATATCCCAAAGATTTCACACATTATTATGCTCGTCAAATTCCCCCATATTTGACTTTTTCTCATCCTTAAGCAAAACAAATAAAATAAAGAAACGAAAGAAAAAGCCTAACTGACTTTCATAGGAATCACGATTGTATTTAGCACGTGCAACAAGCCTTTAAACCCCTAAGTTACCTAGTGGACAAGTTGTGTTTCATGGGTGTTTGCAGTGAATATACACCCAAAATTCAAATTAACTTGAAAAATTATAATTTAAAGCTTCCAATAATTACTAAACACACACCCTCTTTCAATTAGAGCACATCAACCGAGGAACCCCCACACTTGAACTTTAATACTCCATCTAGATTTAGGAATAAACACACATCTCAAATAAGGATGACCCTTATATCTTCTAAAGCACAACCTATCTTAAGGCAAACCAAATTGTAAGGTAGGGACCATGAACTGGGGTTTTGGGGCGTTGACCAATCAAGGCATAATGGTATCTTTCCTCCTTTTTTTTTTTTTTTGAATTTTTTTTTTTTTTTTGTTCTTTAGTAGAGAACTCATTCTACTCCACTACATTTGACATGAATAATATGGTGAAGCAAACACCAGAAACCCAAGTTACGAAGAAGCTTCGCTTTATACATATGGCAACAAAGATAGTGATGCTAAGTTCTTTTTGAAAGTGTTCCTTCCTAAGAGGTTCAATCAAAACATCCCGCTTCATGAGGCGTGGTGTTCTATCTAGCTCCTAGAAATTCTATACTTTCTACTTGTTTACCAATTTTTACTTTCTTTGCATATCCATATGGTATATTTTTATACCATGTCAAGAAAATGGTCTCAACTCCTAACCTAAGAAAAAAGACAACAACTAACAAATGGTCTTAAACCTTAAGACATGTATCTCTAAATCATTTAAGGGAGGTCCCACTTCAAGACATATCCTCATTACCATCCTCTCAATAGGGATTATAGTACCAAGATGGGCCTTAAATCTCAATTTTCTTTTTCGTAGGATGTGTATAAAGCACAGGAAAACTCTAAAATGTAACCTCAAGTTCTAAACGGTCAAACCCTCCCTCATACTTAAATTATGTAATGTCCTTAATGCAAAACAAGAAAGAAATGATAAGACAAAAGAACAAGAAGGACAAAGGAGAGGAAATTACCAAATGGGATCAAATATCATCATAAAGAGGCTCATGAAGAATCATGACCTCTACATCATGCATTGAAGGTAGCTCAATGAATGGCTTCAAATGGTTCCCATTGACTTTAAAATTTTCTTAGTAGATAGATTCATGACCTCTACGGCACTATAGGGGAATACAGTTTGCACAAGGTAAGGACCTTCCCACCGAGAATGAAGTTTTTCTGAAAATATATGCAATCTAGAATTATACAACAAAACTTTATCACCAGGCATAAAAGATTCCTAATAAGGTGTCTATCATGAAAAGCTTTAGTCTTTTCCTTGGAAAGTTTGCACTATCATAAGCATCATTTCGCAATTCCTCCAACTCAGATAGTTTTAGACCTCTATGAGCTCCTACGGTAGATAAATCAAAATTGAATTTCTTAATCGTCCAAAAGGCACAATACTTTAACTCAACAAGAAGGTGGTAGGCTTTCTCGTATACAAAACGGTATGGGGATTGACCAAGTTTGGTCTTGTAAGTAGTCCTATACTCCCACAAAGCATCCAACTAACGGTTAGACAATTCCTTTCGATTTTGGTTAACT